>WNWK01006392.1:0-106375 GCA_009830355.1 Cherax destructor
AATGTAAAAATTCTATGCACATAAAGGGCCCCAGAATCTGGAATTCATTACCAGTAAATATCAAGTTAACCTTGTCGGAAAATCAATTCAAGACTCTTCTCAAAAATCACCTACTCACCCTATACTAAATACTCATATACTGTAACAAACTTCCAAACCCAATATTATTTTACTTAAGATGATCTCAATTTGATATGTTCATCCTCCTTAACACTTGTTGCAATTTCATATCATCATATTGTCATTTAAAATCTTATAGTATCATCATTTTCTTAATTTGAAATAAAATATATATCTAGAAGAAACTCTAAAAACAATTTCTAGTATTGTTATTATACTAGTATAGCATCAACATACTTTAACTTGAAATAAATTATACAACTAGATTAAACTCAACCAATTTCTCTTGTATTGTCTTTTAATAGTATGTATAACCATATAATAATTTAAATAATACAGAACTAGAATAAACTCAATCAATTTTTTTAGCATTAAGTACTTAGTGAATAAGTCTCTAGAATAAACTGCCCCTAATGCCATGGCATGCCAGTGGCTCTCCTTGCATTACAGTTTTATAATTGTTTTATAATTGTAACTACCAATAACATTGTACACTTGTAACATGCATAGAAATAAAAATTATTATTATTATTATTATTAACATGTTATTAAGGATGCAAAACATAGGAAAAAGTAAATGGCTACATACGTCAGTAATTTACCTTTGGTTCATATTGAGTAACAGGCATTAGGAGTGATACAGATTTTCTGGCTTCTTCCACTGGCAATGGTAGTGTCTCCATCACATCAGAGTCCCACCACTGACTTGTACTTCGACTGATTATAAAAAAAAAACAGGAAAATTTTCAGGAGCTAAGCAATTTCAGGATTTGTGTAAATTATTTTTTTTTTAACACACCAGCCATTTCCCACCAAAGCAGGGAGACCCAATAAAGAAAGAAACACTTTCACCATCATTACACATAATCACTGTCTTTGCAGAGGTACCCAGATATGACAGTTTAGATGTCACTCCAAACAGCCAATATCTCAAACCCTCCTTTGAAGTGCAGGCACTGTACTTCCCACCTCCAGGACTAAAGTCTGGCTAACCGGTTTCCCTGAACCCCTTCACAAAATATTACCGTGCTCACACTCCAACAGCTTGTCAGGTCCCAAAAACCATTTGTCTCCATTCACTCCTATCTAACAAGCTCATGCATGCCTGCTGCATGTCCAGGCCCCTTACACACAAAACCTCTTTTACCCCCTCCCTCCATTCTTTCCCCTACCCCTCCACTACAGATTTATACACCCTCCAGGTCATTCTATTTTGCTCCATCCTCTCTAAATAACCAAAAGTATTATTCAGCCCTCTGAATAATACTTTTTTGTAACTCCACACCTCCTAATTTCCACACTACGAATTCTCTGCATAATATTTACACTACACATTGCCCTTAAACAAGACTTCTTCACTGCCTCTAGCCTCCTCCTCGCTGCAGAATTCCCAACCCATGTGTTGGTACCACTATACTCTCGTACATTTCATTCTGTGCCTCCATGGATAACGCTTTTTTTCTCCACAGACACCTCAAGCACCAATCCCCTTTTTTCCTTCATAAATTCTATGGTTAACCTCATCCTTCATAAATTCATCTGTTGATAAGTCTACTTCCGAATATCTGAACACATTCACTTCTTCCATACTCCCTCCCTCCAAAGTGTAAATATAGAACACAAATACTTAAGTAGAAATCTCTGGTCTCTTAATAATACTACAGTGGACCCTCGGTTATCGGCCGTAATCCGTTCCAGAAGGTCGGCCTAAAACCGAAATGGCATAAAACTGAAATAATATTTCCCATAAGAATTAATGTAAATACAATTAATCCGTTCCAGACACCCAAAAATATTAACAAAAAATACATTTTTTAAAGATTAACTATAGTTTTACATACACAAAACAATGAGAAATATAAAGCACTAATTTTACTAATAAATGAACATTACATACCCTTATTGAAGACTCTTGTTGGCATATGGAAGAAGGTGAAGAGGGGTTACTTCCCTTCTTTGTCTTTTACTGCCACTAGGACCAGCTTGAGAGTCACTGCACCGCTGTCGCACAAAAAAACTGTTCACTCCCTGCCTGCCTGCTACACTCCCTGCCTGCCTGCTACACTCCCTGCCTGCCTGCTACACTCCCTGCCTTCCTGATACAATCCCTGCATGGCTGCTACACTCTTTGCCTCTATGCCTGTTTGCTACACTCACTGCCTGCTTGCTACACTCCCTGCCTCCCTGATGCACTCCCTGCCTTCCTGATGCACTCCCTCCCTGCCTGCTACACTCCCTGCATGCCTGCTACACTCCCTGCCTTCCTGCTACACTCCCTCCCTGTCTGCTACACTCCCTGCATGCCTACTACACTCCCTGCATGCCTGCTACACTCCCTGCCTTCCTGCTACACTCCCTGCATGCCTACTACACTCCTTGCCTCTATGCCTGCCTGCTACACTTCCTGCATGCCTTCTACACTCCCTGCCTTCCTGCTACACTCCCTGCATGCCTGCTACACTCCTTGCCTCTATGCCTGCCTGCCTTGAATTCTATCATGTTTCTCACTTTATTTAACAAAGGAACTTTACTAGGAACTTTCTTTGGGGCCATGGTTACTTATTTCGCAGTTGCACTTAATCAATAACCACCAAAAACAATGGATTATAGCGAAATGTTTGGATGAATGAGCTTCCTCACTCACCCAGAGACACAGCCACACTGACTCAGGAATGTGCGAGCGGCTGGCAGGTGGACACGTCCAATACGGCCGATAAACAAAATAACAGCCAATAACGGAAGAAAATTTCCGCCAAAAAAAAGGCCAATAACCAAGGGTCCACTGTATTGTAATTACAGTGGAACCTTGAGTTTTGAACTTAATCCATTCCAGGAGCTACTTCTAAAGTCGAAACATTCTAAAGTTTAAGCAATATTTCCCATAAGAAATAATGTAAATCCAATTAATCTGTTCCTGCTGTCAGGAGGCATGACAAAATAGTACTTCAATATGACCGTATTATCAACTCTATGGCTTATTTATCAATCACAATTTACATTCGTTCTTATGGGAACAAATTCGTTCGGTAACGGCACTCGAACAGCCTTCTGGAATGAATTATATTATAACGAAATCCGGGGTACCACTGTACGTATATAATGTGTGGGTGGGGTAGCCAGATGGGGGTTACATACATACCACACTTTGATACCTACCTACCTTACTATTCACTTTGCACCCTATATTAAGACCATTAAGACTACAAATATTTTAAGGTAAGTATTGAGTGTACTGTACAGTGGACCCCCAAGTATCGGCTACCATGAGTATCGGCCGACTCGTGTTTCAGTCGCTTTTTTCGGCCCAATTTTGGCCCGACTATCAGCCGTTCCCCATGTTTCGGCCCGGGTACCTGACCTGTCCGCCTGCCCGAGCTTGAGTGCGTCTCTACGCAGGCGTCGTGAGCCAGTCAAGTTTTGTTTATCACAATAAATTCATTGTGTTTAGTGCTTGTTAATTGATTGTGACTGAAATAAGCCACCATGGGCCCAAAGAAACTTCATAGTGGCAGCCCTATAGTAAAGAAAGTGACAAACACGATAGAATAGAAGAAAGAAATTGTAGCAAAGTACCAAAGTGGAGGAGGAAGAAAGGGGAGAATGTGTCTTCTTCGGTGATTCACTGATTCTACGATATGTACGATACTAAAGCAGCATGAGTCAATAAAGGCTATAGCACCAGCCAGCGATCAAGTGTAGCATTAACAGTGTAGCAAGTAAGTTAAGCGATTAAGCGATAGAAAAATGACAGACATGAAACTTAACTTCTACATTGTTGTTTGAGGAATATAGGGGCACTGAGGCCAACGCTGCCCTCTGCCACCATCTCTTGCAAGGCAAGTGTAAATATTTCTTATTTATAAAGTGTAAATGTAAAGTAAAGTAAATTTTATTTCATTGCAAGTTTACTTCGATTTTGTGATTACAATTTAGAATTGAGGAGCAAGGAGAGCCACTATTATGCCATGGCATTATGGGCAGACTTAATCTAATGACTTATTGACTACTTAATACATACTAGAGAAATAGAATGATTTTGTTATAGTTAAACATTAGCATGTGTTTTTAGCAGATAGTAAGTTTACTTAACCCATTAACCCTTTCAGGGTCGAGACCCCGATTCTTAACTCTCTCTCAGGGTCGAAACATTTTCGAAAAAAAACAAAAAACATTTCTTATGAAATGATAGAGAATCTTTCTCCGATCATAACGCCACCAAAATTATGAAATTTGATCGAAAACTAACGGAATTATGCTCTCGCGAAGTTAGCGGTATCGATGCTATTTACGCATCGGCGATTTCGCCGACTTTGAGCCCTATTTTCGGCAAATTCCAATGTTTCAGTCTACTATAATTATAGCTATTTCGCTAGAACTCTAATTCTTCTATCGATTGAGTACAAGAAACTGCCAATTTACCGATTTCAACTACCCAATAAGATGGTCAGAAATTGGCAATTTGTCCAATTTCACACAAATTTCAAAAGATGCCAATTTCAAAATAGGGTCCAGAATAAACGAGACAGACATTCCTGGCACTCGAATACCATTTTATCTGTCCATTAGTCACGTTTCCAGGCCCCTCTTACATTACTTTTGCTTTCCATTTTGAATTTTTATTCTCACAATAAATTGAAGATTTATTATTATGTATACTACTGCATCATTGTAAAAACGGTATAAATGACATCAGCACACTTGTGCAAGAATATTAGAGTCGCCAGTTGATGTGTATTGTACGTGTGGCGTGATTTGTTTACTCTTGAACATCGCCAAAAATCAAACATTTTTGCTACTTTGCGCTCAATTTCTAGGTACTTGTCATTGAGAAACCGATCAAAATTATCTCTATTTCTCTAACATATCTTCCATTCTATCAAATGAGACCAAGAAAACGAGAATATAATCATAAATACCATACGAAAATAGACTGCAAAGTCGCTGTTTTAAACTAAAAATACGGTCGGAGTTTTTTTTTCCTCATTATGCACTGTGTGGTGCAGGATTTTTTTTATACTGCGCACACTGACTGCACAGACCCATTCTATGATATCTAGGCCTACCAGCCTTTTTCTGCTTGATTTGAGGGAGCTAGAATTTAGGCGTACTAGTACGTCAAATGCCCTGGCATGTAAGCCGTACTAGTACGTCAAAAACCCTCAAAGGGTTAACTGTCCAAACGTATATATACGTTTTTACTACTAGCGCTCCGAACGTATATATACATTTCTTTTTACATACTTTCTAATGGGGAAAATCAAGGTCGGAGTGCTAGCGATAAAAACGTATATATACGTTTGGACAGTTAACGGGTTAAATTACAATCTGAGGATATTACATTTGTCAATGTGTTATGCAAGATGGTTATATAAATAGTAAATATAGCACTTTTATTATGGGTAAATAACACTGATCATTGTTGAAAGTAGTTTACAATATGAATACATATATTTAGTTTAGGGTGAGTAGGTTGTTTTTGAGAAGAGTCTTAAATTGATGTTCAGGCAAGGCTGTTTTAATATTTTCTGGTAATGAATTCCAGATTATGGGGCCCTTTATGTGCAAAGAGTTTTTACACAGGGTGAAATGGACTCTGGGTATATCAAAAAGTGATCTGTGTCTTGTGTTATGGTCATGGGTCCTGTTAAAGTTGGTGAGGAGAATTTTGAGTGGAGGGTTTATATTTGAGTGTAGAGTTCTATATACAGTGGTACCCCGGTTTACGATATTTTTTCATTCCAGAATGCTGTTCAAGTGCCATTACCAAACGAATTTATCTCCTTAAGAAATGTTGTAAAATAGACTAGTCCTTTTAGACCCCCAAAATTACACTTACAAAAGCATTTAAAAAAATAAACTTACATAAAAGGGTGAGTTTGGGGACCATCGTAAACCGGGGTACCACTGTATGTAGTAGGCACAAGAATAAGTGTGAATGTTCTTTACAGTGAGTAGTTTTAGACTTTCGAATATTGGCGGAGTATGCTGTCTAGAGTGGGAATTTGTTATCATTCTGACTGCTACCTTTTGCTGGGTTATGAGTGGCCTAAGGTGATTTAGTGTTGTTGATCCCCATGCACAAATTCTATAGGTGAGATAAGGGTAGATGAGTGAATGATACAGAGCAAGGAGAGCTGATTGGGGCACATAATAGCATATCTTTGATAGTATGCCTACTGTCTTTGAGATTTTTTCGAAATTTGTTGTGTGTTTGGAATTTGAGGCTACTGTCAAGGTAGATTCCTAGGAATTTTCCCTCTGTGAGTCTTGTGATGGGTGATCCATTTAGCGTTATATTAAGTGGGACATTTGAAGCTCTGTTTCCAAACTGAATGAAATAGGTTTTGTCAGTACAGTGGACCCTCGGTTAACGAATACCCCGGAAATCGTGCAATTATGTAAGTATAATTTTGTAAGTTCTTGTGGAAGTGTATTTTTGGGGGTCTGAAATAGACTAACCTACGTGAAATTTTTCCTTAAGGGAGTAAATTTGTTCGGTAATGGCACTTGAGCAGACTTCAGGAGTGAAGTTTTTACGAAACTCGGGGGTCCACTGTATTGAGAGTAAGCTTATTAGTTTTCATCCAGGTAGATATTTTCTGTAATTCAGCATTTACAGTGTTGGCCACTATGACTGGGTTTGGGTGAGAGAAGACGTATGTAGTGTCATCTGCAAATAATATGGGTTTGAGTAATTGTGATGCATTCGGTAGGTCATTGATGTAAATGAGGAAGAGGAGTGGTCCCAGGACATTTCCTTGCGGGACACCGACATTAATTTGTTGTGTAGAAGAGTTAGCTCCATTTCTTTTCTTTCTTTCAACACGTCGGCCGTTTCCCACCAAGGCAGGGTGGCCCAAAAGGAAAAACGAAAGTTTCTCCTTTTACAATTAGTAATATACAGTGGTACCCCGACTTACGATGTTATCATCTTACGTTATTTTCGATAACCGATATTTATAACGTAAGAAATTTGATTGTGACTTACGATGTTTGCTTCGTCTACCGACATTCGTACCGGACGTGTCCGCTTGGCGCCCAGCTGAGCGCGCACTCCAGGGAGCGTCAGTGCTATTGTTTACAAGCGAGAGCGACTACCCACCCACACCCACGCATTCATACCAGTATATTGTCATTATTCCACTGTTTTTAGTGCTTGCAACTGCTAAATAAGCTACCATGGGTCCAAGGAAAGATCCTAGTGCTAAGCCTGTGGTAAAGAATGTGCAGGGAGTGAAGCATTTATGCAGGGAGTGTAGCATTTATGCAGGGAGTGTAGCAGGCATGCAGGGAGTGTAGCAGGCATGCAGGGAGTGTAGCAGGGATGCAGGGAGTGTAGCAGGCATGCAGGGAGTGTAGCAGGGATGCAGGGAGTGTAGCAGGGATGCAGGGAGTGTAGCAAAGATGCAGAGAGTGTAGCAGGGATGCAGGGAGTGTAGCAGGGATGCAGGGAGTGTAGCAGGGATGCAGGGAGTGTAGCAAGGATGCAGGGAGTGTAGCAAAGATGCAGAGAGTGTAGCAGGGATGCAGGGAGTGTAGCAGGGATGCAGGGAGTGTAGCAGGGATGCAGGGAGTGTAGCAGGCATGCAGGGAGTGTAGCAGGGATGCAGGGAGTGTAGCAGGCATGCAGGGAGTGTAGCAAAGATGCAGAGAGTGTAGCAGGGATGCAGGGAGTGTAGCAGGGATGCAGGGAGTGTAGCAGGGATGCAGGGAGTGTAGCAAGGATGCAGGGAGTGTAGCAAGGATGCAGGGAGTGTAGCAAGGATGCAGGGAGTGTAGCAGGGATGCAGGGAGTGTAGCATTCATGCAGGGAGTGTAGCAAGGATGCAGGGAGTGTAGCAAGGATGCAGGGAGTGTAGTAGGCATGCAGGGAGTGTAGCATTCATGCAGGGAGTGTAGCAAAGATGCAGGGAGTGTAGCAGGGATGCAGGGAGTGTAGCAAGGATGCAGGGAGTGTAGCAAGGATGCAGGGAGTGTAGCAAGGATGCAGGGAGTGTAGCAAGGATGCAGGGAGTGTAGTAGGCATGCAGGGAGTGTAGCATTCATGCAGGGAGTGTAGCATTCATGCAGGGAGTGTAGCATTCATGCAGGGAGTGTAGCATTCATGCAGGAGTGTAGCATTCAAAGAAAAGGCCAGTAACCCCAGAAAAGAACTTGGTACCTGCAGTGTTAATGGAAGGATTCCCTTCCAAACACTAGCATACTACTCCACCTTCTCCCTCCTCCCGTCCTCCACACATCAACAACTCTTCAATAAATGTAAGTGACATGTTATTGTTCAATATTTGCATGTGTATTTAGGTATTCTTTATTAAATTTTGTATTATTTAATGTCAAAAAGTTCTAAAAAATATTTTATTTAACTACTTTTGGAAGTCTTGGACGGATTAAATTTATTTCCATTATTTCTTATGGGGAAAATTGATTCGTTTAACGATTGTTTCGCCTTAAAATATGCCCTCTCTGACGGATTAATATCGTAAGTCGGGGTACCACTGTACACAGAAGAAGGGGTTACTAGCCCCTTGCTCCCGGCATTTTAATCGCCTCTTACGACACGCATGGCTTACGGAGGAAGAATTCTGTTCCACTTCCCCATGGAGAGAGAAAATAAGAACAAGAACTAGTAAGAAAATAGAAGAAAACCCAGAGGGGTGTGTATATATATATGCTTGTACATGAATACAGTGGTACCCCGGTTTACGATGGTCCCCAAACTCACCCTTTTATGTAAGTTTATTTTTTTAAATGCTTTTGTAAGTGTAATTTTGGGGGTCTAAAAGGACTAGTCTATTTTACAACATTTCTTAAGGAGATAAATTCGTTTGGTAATGGCACTTGAACAGCATTCTGGAATGAAAAAATATCGTAAACCGGGGTACCACTGTATGTAGTGTGACCTAAGTGTAAGTAGAAATAGCAAGATGTACCTGAAATCTTGCATATTTATGAGACAGAAAAAAAAGACACCAGCAATCCTACCATCATGTAAAACAATTACAGGCTTTCGTTTTACACTCACTTGGCAGGACGGTAGTACCTCCCTGGGCGGCTGCTGTCTACTACTACTAAGATATGATTTTAGGTAGTTGAGTGAGTGCCCTCTTATACCATAGTGAGCTAATTTTGTGAGCAGTAAGTCACGGTCAACTGTATCAAAAGCTTTACGTAAATCAATGAAGATTCCCAGTGGGAATTCTTTCTTCTCAAGAGTGGAATATATAAGCTCTAGCATGTGTATAATAGCATCATTAGTGTTTTTGTTTGTCCTGAATCCAAACTGACAGGGGTTGAGTATGTTGTGTGAGACGAGGTAGGAATAGATCTGCCTATGAATTAATTTCTCAAAGATTTTAGAGAGCAGAGGTAAATTAGATATTGGTCTATAATTATTCAAGTCTGCTTGATCTCCTCCTTTGTGGATCGGGGTGACCCTCGCTATTTTAAGAATTGATGGGAAGGTGGAGAATTCAATGGATTTGTTGAAGAGTGCTGCAATAATTGGTGACAGTACCTGGGAAGCTTTTTTGTACATAAAAGGTGGTAAGCTATTTATGTCTCCTGCCTTATTTTTAAGGGTGTTGATAATGAGCGAGATTTCTATTGGGATGGTTGGAGCTAAGAATAGTGTATTTGGGTACGAGTTAGTGAGGTAGTCTGATGGACAGGTGTTTGAGTTTGGGATCTTACTAGCTAGATTCCTTCCTATTGTGGAGAAGAAATCATTAAGTCTGTTTGCTGTTTCAGCTGGTGGGAGTAGGGGTTCATCTGGTCTTGTTAATTTGATAGTTTTAATTTTGGATATCTTTTTATTTCCTAGAATTTCAGATAGGGTTTTCCACGTCTTTTTCATATCGCCTTTTATGTTATGTAGTCTGTTCTCATAATACAATTTTTTTGACCTTCTTATCAGGCTGGTAAGGATTGAAGAGTAGCGCTTGGACTGTTCTCTAGTTATTTGACCCCTTCTGTAATGTTTTTCATATTGGTGCTTTTTGTTAATGGATTTAAGGATGCTGGGTGTTAGCCAGGGACTGTTAAGTCTCTTAGCTGAGATCTGTTTAGTTTTTTTAGGGCAGTGTTTGTTATAGAGGTAGTGGTTTTTTTAAAGGAAATTTTTGATACATTCATTAATATCCGTATATGTTTCCATCTCATTATGCCAGTCGATGTTGATCATAGCTGTTATAAAGTTATTAACAGCTGACTCGTTATGTAGTCTGAAAGTAACTTTTGTAATATCTTGGGGCAATTTACCTAGGTTGGTTATGAGAAAGGTAGGGTAGTGGTCTGTGGTGTTGTCTGTAATTATGCCTGATTTTAGAGGGGATATAGTGTTAGTGCAGATGTGGTCTAATAATGAGATACTAGTCTCAGAGATTCTTGTAGGTTTTTGATATTGTTGGTAGTTACAAGCAGTTGCTCATAGTTTTTGTGAATTGGGTTACTTGTGGGTCCTGGTCATGTAGGAGATTTATGTTGAAATCTCCTGAGAGCAGCAAATGGTCTTTGTTCATGTGTGCATCAGTTATCAGGTTTCCTAATTTTTCACTAAAGTGGTGAATGTTTGACTGTGGTAATCTGTGGTAATATTTCTTATTTATAAATTAAAGTGTAAATATTTCTTATTTATAAAATAATACACTACCACCAGTCCTCACATTCATAATGACATATTTTATTCGTTCTAGAGTATATATCATGTTTCTATGTTATTAATATTGTTTATGTCATATTAGATGAATTGTGATAGATAAATAAGCTGTAGAGTTTATATTAGTGTCGTATTGAAGGGTTATCTTGTCCTGCCTCCAAACAAACTCTCCTGCCTCTCTCATATGCCAACAAGAGTCTTCAGTAAAGGTAAAACTGATTCAAATGTTCATTTATCCATTAAAATTAGTGCTTTATATTTATTTCTCATTGTTTTCTGTATGTAAAACTATAGTATTTATTCTTTTAAAAAAATGAATTTTTGGTGAATACTTTTGAGTGGAAATGGATTAATTGTATTTACATTATTTCTTATGGGAAATATTAGTTCAACTTTCGGCCAGTTCGAGTTGAGGCCTAGCTCATGGAACGGATTACGGCCGATACTTGGGGTCCACTGTACGTATAAGCATTTTATCGCTCTAGGGCACTTTACATACCTACATACCTACCACACTTTGATACCTACCTACCTTACTATTCACCTTGCACCCTATATTAAAACCATTAAGACTACAAATATTTTAAGGTAAGTATTGAGTGTACTGTATACAGTACAGTGGTCCCTCGGATTTCGCCGAAAATTTGTTCCAGAATGCTGCTCAAGTGCCATTACCGAACGAATTTACTTCCTTAAGAAATGATGTCACATAGGTTAGTCTATTTCAGACCCCCAAAAATACACTTGCAACAGCACTTACGAAAATACACTTACATAAATGTTCGAGTTTGGAGATGCACGAAAATTTGAGGGACCACTGTATATGCATTTTATTGCTCTAGGGCACTTTAAAAGCCTAGTATATGTGTGGGTGGGGTAGCCAGATGGGGGTTACAAACCTACCACACTTTGATACCTACATACCTTACTATTCACCTTGCACCCTATATTAATAATAAGAATAATAATACAGTGGTACCTCGAGTTACGATGGTCCCCAAAATCGCCCTTTTATGTAAGTTTATTTTTTTAAATGCTTTTGTAAGTATATTTTTGGGGGTGTAAAAGGACTAGTCTATTTTACATTATTCCTTATGGGGATAAATTCGTTTGGTAATGGCACTTGAACAGCATTCTCGAACGAAAAAATATCGTAACTCGAGGTACCACTGTATTTAATAGTAGACTACATGGTCAAAAAATTATGGTTGATAATTTATAAAATAAGTATAATTGTGTATCTAAGTTATAAAGTTTGAATATAAGTTGAACATAATAATTTATTAATTGTAGCAATGCAATTGAGTGAGATAGCAATTTAAAACAATTAATTGAATTGCAGTTACAGTTTACGTGGTCATTATAATGTAAATGTTAAGACCATTAAGACTACAAATATTTTAAGGTAAGTAATGAGTGTACTGTATATGCATTTTATCGCTCTAGGACACTTTAACCCTTTGGGGGTCCAAGGGGTCTCTCTGAAACTCGTTCTCAGGGTCCACGAATTTAAAAAAAAAAAAAAAAATTTCTTATGGAATGATATAGAATCTTTTTCCGATCATAACGCCACAAAAATTATGAAATTTGATTGAAAACTAACGGAATTATGCTTTCGCGAAGTTAGCGGTAGCCATGACACTTACGCATCGGCGATTTCGCCCACTTTGAGCCCTATTTTCGGCACATTCCAATGTTTCAGTCTACTAAAAGTATAGCTATTTTGCTAGAACTCCATTTCTTCTATCGACTGAGTACAAAAAACTGCCTATTTACCAATTTCAACTACCCAAAATAGTGGTCAGAAAATGGCAATTTGGCCAATTTCACACAAATTTCAAACGATGCCAATTTCAAAATAGGGTCCATAATAAACAAGGCAGACATTCCTGGCACTAAAATAACATCTTCTCTGTTCATTTGTCACGTCTCCAAGCCCCTCTTACATTACTTTTTCTTTCCATTTTGAATTTATATTCTCACAAAAAATAGAAGATTTACTGTTATGTATACAACTACATCACTGTAAAAACAAATGGTATAAATAATATCAGCGAACTTGTGCAAGAATATTAGACTCTCCAGTTGATGTGTATTGGACGCATGGTGTGATTTGTTTACTCCTGAACATCGGCCAAAATCGAACATTTTCGCTACTTTGTGCTCTGTTTCAAGGTACTTGTTATCGTGCAACCAGTCAAAATGATCTCTATTTCTGTAACATATCACCTATTCTATAAAATGAGACTAAGAAAACGAGAATACAAGCATAAATACCATACGAAAATAGACTGCAAAGTCGCTGTTTTAAACCAAAAACATTATGCACTGTGTGGTGCAGGAATTTTTTTATACTGCACACACTGACCGCACAGACCCATTCTATCACATCTAGGCCTAACAGCCTGTTTTTGCTTGATTTGAAGGGTGCTAGAATTTAGGCGTACTAGTACGTCAATAACCACAGTGCGTAAAACGTACTTGTACGACAATAACCCCGAAAGGGTTAAATGCCTAGTATATAATGTAATGTTCACTCGAGGAGAAGCAAAGTCAGACTGACTCACTATGTCTGCGCGGGGAGGCACGCAGGCAAGAGCAGGTCTGATACGCGGTATGAAACACGGGGCACAGTGCGAAACTCGGGACAAAATTTAGCTGAAAAAACGGTTCTAAACTCAAAAAGTACAATAACTCAAGGCGTACGAAACTCGGGGTTCCACTGTATTAAGTTTTGTTTGATACATCAGTTATTTCCTACTATAGTATGGAAAAGATAAAAAAAAGATGAAACTCCTTTTTTTCCCAGCATTTTAGTGATTATGTATTTGTAGTTGCAGGAGCAGAGTTAAGCTTGTACATAACTACAGTGGTACCTCGGTTAACGATGGTCTCCAAACTCGCTCTTTTATGTAAGTTTATTTTTTTAAATGCTTTTGTAAGTGTGTTTTTGGGGGTCTTAAAGGACTAGTCTATTTTACATCATTCCTTATGGGGAGAAATTCGTTTGGTAATGGCACTTGAACAGCATTCTGGAACGAAAAAATATCGTTAACCGAGGTACCACTGTACTTTCATCAACATTCAACACTTTCACCACACTCATACATAATCACTGTCTTTGCAGAGACGCTCAGATACGACAGCTGAGAATAGTCCCTCCCAGCTGTCACTATCCCAGACTCCTCCTTTAAAGTGCAGGCATTGTACTTCCCATTTCCAGGACTCAAGTCCAACTAAGTCAATTAACTGGTTTCCCTGAATCCCTTCACAAAATGTTACCCTGCTCACACTCCAACAGATCGTCATGTCCCAAAAACCATTCACTCCTATCTAACATGCTCACACATGCTTACCTGGAGTTTACCTGGAGAGAATTCCAAGGGTCAACGCCCCCGCGACCCGGTCTGTGACCAGGCCTCATGTTGGACCAGAGCATGATCAACCAGGCTGTTACTGCTGGCCGCACGCAGTCCAACGTACGAACCACAGCCTGGCTGGTCAGGTACCGACTTTAGGTGCCTGTCCAGTGCCTGCTTGAAGACAGCCAGGGGTTTGTTGGTAATCCCCCTTATGTATGCTGGGAGGCAGTTGAACAATCTTGGGCCCCTGACACTTATTGTGTTGTCCCTCAACGTGCTAGTGGCACCCCTGCTTTTCATTGGGGGGATGTTACATCGCCTGCCGAGTCTTTTGCTTTCGTAGGGAGTGATTTTTGTGTGCAAGTTTGGTACTAATCCCTTGAGAATTTTCCACGTGTATATAATAATAATAATAATATCTTTATTTACTACAAGTACATGTACATGGTATACAGGCCTAGCTGACATCAATGACATACTACTATATAGAAAGTCCCTTGTTATGCTGAGCATTTCGGGCAGAATAGGTTAGTGTCCCAGGATGCGACTCACACCAGTCGACTAACACCCAGGTACCCATTTTACTGATGGGGAACATAGACAACAGGTGTAAAGAAACACGCCCAATGTTTCTGCCCTGGCTGGGAATCGAACCCAGGCCCTCGCCGTGTGAAGCGAGAGCTTTAGCCACCAGACCACCAGAGCCAATGTATCTCTCCCGCCTGCGTTCTAGGGAGTACAGGTTTAGAAACTTCAAGCGTTCCCAGTAATTGAGGTGGTTTATCGCAGTTATGCGTGCCGTGAAGGTTCTCTGCACATTTTCAAGGTCAGCAATTTCACCTGCCTTGAAAGGTGCAGTTAGTGTGCAGCAATATTCCAGCCTAGATAGAACAAGCGATTTGTAAAGTGTCAACATGGGCTTTGCATCCCTGGTTTTGAAGGTTCTCATTATCCATCCTGTCATTTTTCTAGCAGATGCGATTGCTACGGTGTTATGGTCCTTGAAGGCGAGATCCTCTGACATGATCACTCCCAGGCCTTTGACATTACATGCTTGCTGGAAGTCCAAGCCCCTCGCCCACAAAACCTCCTTTACCCCCTCCCTCCAACCTTTTCTAGGACAACCCCTACCCCACCTTCCTTCCCCTACTTATTATTTACTTATTTACTTATAAAGTGTAAATATTTTTTTTTTATTAACACATCGGCTGATTCCCACCAAGGCAGTGTGGCCCGAAAAAGAAAAACTTTTATCATCATTCACTCCATCACTGCAACATTAACACCCCTCCTTCAGAGTGCAGACACTGTACTTTCCATCTCCAGGACTCAAGTCCGGCCTGCCGGTTTCAATGAATCCCTTCATAAATGTTACTTTGCTCACACTCCAACAGCACGTCAAGTATTAAAAACAACCTGTCTCCATTCACTCCTATCAAATACGCTCACGCATGCTTGCTGGAAATCCAAGCCCCTCGCACACAAAACCTCCTTTACCCCCTCCCTCCAACCTTTCCTAGGCCAACCCCTACCCCGCCTTCCCTCCACTACAGATTTATACACTCTCGAAGTCATTCTGTTTCGTTCCATTCTTTCTACATGTCCGAACCACCTCAACAACCCCTCCTCAGCCCTCTGGATAATAGTTTTTGGTAATCCCGCACCTCCTCCTAATTTCCAAACTCCGAATTCTCTGCATTATATTCACACCACACATTGACCTCAGACATGACATCTCCACTGCCTCCAGCCTTCTCCTTGTTGCAACATTTATCACCCATGCTTCACACCCATATAAGAGTGTTGGTATAACTATACTCTCATACATTCCCCTCTTTACTTCCATGGACAAAGTTCTTTGTCTCCACAGACTCCGAAGTGCACCACTCACCCTTTTCCCCTCATCAATTCTATGATTCTTATTTATAAATTAAAGTGTAAATATTTCTTATTTATAAATTACGTACATTGTTTCAGTGTGAATACTGGTGGTGGTTTCTGCTGCCTCCACCACCACCACCACTATATGTATGGCTTATGGTCAGTGGCCCTTATAAACCCAACAACAATAACACTATCACTAGTCCTCACATTCATAATGACATATTTTATTCATTCTAGAGGATATATGTTTCTTTTTTTTTTTATTAACACATCGGCCGATTCCCACCAAGGCAGGGTGGCCCGAAAAAGAAAAACTTTCATCATCATTCACTCCATCACTGTCTTGCCAGAAGGGTGCTCCACACTACAGTTATAAAACTGCAACATTAACACCCCTCCTTCAGAGTGCCGGCACTGTACTTCCCATCTCCAGAACTCAAGTCCGGCCTGCCGGTTTCCCTGAATCCCTTCATAAATGTTACTTTGCTCACACTCCAACAGCACGTCAAGTATTAAAAACCATATGCCTCCATTCACTCCTATCAAATACGCTCACACATGCTTGCTGGAAGTCCAAGCCCCTCGCACACAAAACTTCCTTTACCCTCTCCCTCCAACCTTTCCTAGGCCGACCCCTACCCCGCCTTCCCTCCACTACAGATTTATACACTCTCGAAGTCACTCTGTCTCGTTCCATTCTCTCTACATGTCCAAACCACCTCAACAACCCCTCCTCAGCTCTCTGGACAATCGTTTTGGTAATCCCGCACCTCCTCCTAATTTCCAAACTCCGAATTCTCTGCATTATATTCACACCACACATTGACCTCAGACATGACATCTCCACTGCCTCCAGCCTTCTCCTCGTTGCAACATTCATCACCCATGCTTCACACCCATATAAGAGCGTTGGTATAACTATACTCTCATACATTCCCTCTTTACTTCCATGGACAAAGTTCTTTGTCTCCACAGATTCCGAAGTGCTCCACTCACCCTTTTCCCTCATCAATTCTATGATTCACCTCATCCTTCATAGACCCATCCGCCGACATGTCCACTCCCAAATATCTGAATACATTCACCTCCTCCATACTCTCTCCCTCCAATCTGATATCCAATCTTTCGTCACCTATTCTTTTTGTTATCCTCATCACCTTACTCTTTCCTATATTCACTTTCAATTTTCTTCTTTTACACACCCTACCAAATTCATCCACCAACCTCTGCAGCTTCTCTTCAGAATCTCCCAAAAGCACAGTGTCATCAGCAAAAAGCAACTGTGACAACTCCCACTTTGTATTTGCTTCTTTATCTTTTAGCCCAACACCTCTTGCCAAGACCCTCGCATTCACTTCTCTTACAACCCCATCTATAAATATATTGAACAACCACGGTGACATCACACATCCTTGTCTAAGGCCCACTTTTACTGGGAAATAGTCCCCTTCCCTCCTACACACTCTAACCTGAGCCTCACTATCCTCATAAAAACTCTTCACTGCTTTCAGTAACCTTCCTCCTATTCCATACACCTGCAACATCTGCCACATTGCCCCCTATCTACCCTATCATACGCCTTTTCCAAATCCATAAATGCCACAAAAACATCTTTACCCTTATCCAAATACTGTTCACCTATATGTTTCACTGTAAACACTTGGTCTACACACCCCTACCTTTCCTAAAGCCCCTTGTTCATCTGCTATCCTGCTTTCTGTTTTACTCTTAATTCTTTCAATAATAACTCTACCATACACTTTACCAGGTACACTCAACAGACTTATTTCCCTATAATTTTTGCACTCTCTTTTGTCCCCTTTGCCTTTATACAAAGGAACAATACACGCTCTCTGCCAATCCCTAGGTACCTTACCCTCTTCCATACATTTATTAAATAATAGCACCAACCACTCCAAAATTATATCCCCACCTGCTTTTAACATTTCTATCTTTATCCCATCAATCCCAGCTGCCTTACCCCCTTTCATTCTACCCACTGCCTCACGAACTTCCCCTACACCCACAACTGGCTCTTCCACACTCCTACAAGATGTTATTCCTCCTTGCCCTACACACGAAATCACAGCTTCCCTGTCTTCATCAACATTTAACAAATCCTCAAAATATTCTCTCCATCTTCCCGATACCTCTAACTCTCCATTTAATAACTCTCCTCTCCTATTTTTAACTGTCAAATCCATTTGTTCTCTAGGCTTCCTCAACTTATTAATCTCATGTTATTAATATTGTTTATTATGTCATATGAACTGTGATAGATAAATAAGCCATAGAACTGATATTAGTGTCAAATTGAAGCATTTTGTCCTGGCTCCAAACAATAAACTTGCCTCCCTCTCTCTCTGTCTTCCATACACCAACAAGAGTCGCCAATAAAGGTAAGTGTGATGTTAAATGTTCATTTATACATGTTATTAGTGCTTTATATTTATTTGTCATTCTTTTCTGTATGTAAATCTATATTTAATCTCTAAAAAATAATTTTTTGTTAACACTCCTGAATTTACATTATTTCTTATGGGGAAAATGGTTTCAGTTTTCGCCGATTTCAGTTTTTGCTGATCCCTCTGGAACGGATTAAACACGAAAACCGAGGGTCCACTGTACTTGGAAAATCCTAGAGGGATTAGTACCAAATTTGCACAAGAAAATCACTCCCTATGAAAGCAAAAGACTCGGCAGGCGATGCAACATCCCCCAATGAAAAGCAGGGGTGCCACTAGCACAATAAGAGACGACACAATAAGTATCAGGGGCCCAAGACTATTCAACTGCCTCCCAGCATAAATAAGAGGGATTACCAATAGACCCCTGGCTGTCTTCAAGAAGGCTGTGGACTGGCACCTAAAGTCAATACCTGATTGGCTGGGCTGTGGTTCATACGTCGGTTTATGTGAGGCCAACAGTAACAGCCTGGTTGATCAAGCCCTGATTCACCATGAGGCCTGGTCACAGACTAGGCCGTGGGGGCACTGACCCTCGAAACCCTCTCCAGGTATATCCCAGGTATCTTGTTTCCATTTTTCCTGTATTTTTTTTTTTTTTAGCTCGGAGAGCTATTTCATCACTTGTCTCTGGACTTTCTAGTTTGTCCATATACCTTTTTTAGGTGTGGACACATTACCACAGCTACATATTCTAATATTTGTTTAACATATATGTGAACAGCTTTTTAAGCATTTCTCCATCCATAAATAGCCACTCCTCACTTAACGACCAAGTTAGGTTCCTAAGAGTAGTTCGGTAAACGAATTGGTCAAGGAGCCACCCCTTACTGATAATTCAAGCATACTGTACTGGTAGTGGGTTTGTGTCAACTATCTTTAGATATTGTTTTAATGTCACCTGTGCACCATTTATAACATTTTTAGTAGGGTAACCCTTTCAGGGTCGGTCCCATAATATTACAGCTTTGAAGCCAGTGTCGGTCCCGTAACACTACGCCAAAATTCTAGCAGCTTCCAATCTTGCGGGAGAAAGCTGGTAGGCCTACATATGAGAGAATGGGTCTGCGTGGTCAGTGTGAGCAGTATAAAAAAAATCCTGCACTATACAGGGTGGGCCAAAAGTAGGCTTACAGTTGTTTCACTAAGGGCACACCCACTAAGTGTAAACCTACTTTTGGCCCACCCTGTATATTATCACCTATAACAAAAAAAGAAAGGCACAATACCCAAATAACCCGCACATAGAAGAGAGGAGCTTACGACGATGTTTCGGTCCGACTTGGACCATTTACAAAGTCACACTAACAAAAAGGAGAGAAGGAGGGAGTATATACAGGCCAGCAAACAGGGACAGGACAAGAGGTAGTAGGAAAGTAGGAAGAGAGGTAATGGTAGCGGTAGTAGTAGTGGAGTCAGTCAAATACTAAGATAGAGGAGCACTGCAAGGGAGCTAGGGGCCCACAAAGGGAAGGAGCAATAACACAGAGGGAAGAAAATAAATAATAAAGGACAAATACACAAGGCAGAAGAAAAAAAAACCAAAAGGAGAAAGAGGAAAGAGGAAAGGGGAAAAAGGGAGGAAAAAAAAGAATCAGGTTGAGTCACGGGTGTTCTGAAGTTTGGAGCATTTTACAATGTAATGGGAAAGGAAGGCATCTACAGAGACAAAGCCAGGACTAAGATTCATACAAGGAAAGTTGTGTATAAGGGAGGATTCAATCAGATGGCGACAGTGAAAGTTAGAAGTAGGGTAGACAGTTTTAGCAGAAGACCAGTCAATAGGATGACTGTCATCTCTGACATGACAGAAAAGAGCATTGTTGGAGTCGGCAAGCCTAACACTACTTTTGTGCTCTCTGAGTCTGTCAGAAAGAGAACGGCCAGTTTCTCCAAAGTACTGAAGAGGACAGGAGGAACAAGAAATAGATTAGACACCAGGAGCATCTATAGAGGGAGGAGAGGTATGAACTAGATTAGTGTGAAGTGTGTTACTCTGGTGAAAAGTAAGTTTGATGTCTAAGAACGGAGAGAGTTGTTGAGATTAGAAAGACCGGAAATGTAGGGAAGGCAGTGGACAGTAGAGTTCCCAGGAGTAGAGAGTTTGGGAGAGAAGAAAGTCCGTTTAGTACGTGAGAAGGCAGAGTCTATGGAATGGGAAGGGTAGCCAAGATGGGAAAATGAATTATGAAGAGTGGAAATTTCTGATTCAAGGAACTGAGGATCACAAATGCAGAGAGCATGGAGAAAGAGGGAGATAACATCACTTTTCTTGACAGAGGAAGCTTGATAAGAAAAGTAGCGAATGTACATGCCACTGTGCATAGGCTTGCGGTACACGGAAAAAGCAAAACCTGTAACTGAGCGGTGGACATGAATGTCAAGGAAAGGAAGCAAGGAGTTAGATTCCCATTCAGCTTTAAACTTAATGGAAGGAGCAAGATTATTAAGGGCATCAAGAAATCGTTGGAAGAGACTAGAGTCATGAGGCCAAAGAGCAAAGATGTCTTCTACATAGCGGAGCCAGAATGAAGGGCGCACATCAATAGTAGGAAGAAGAACAGTCTCGAAGTATTCCATGTAAAGATTAGCACGAACAGGAGATAGAGGAGAGCCCATAGTGACACCGAAGGTTTGAGAATAATATTTACCTTGAAAGGAAAAGAAATTTGAGTCCACACAAAGGCAGATAAGATCAAGAAAGACATCAGTAGGTATAGGGAGATGAAGTAACCCTTCATTGGCCTTCTCTCTGAGAAAATTAAGGACATCATCAAGAGGAACATTAGTGAAGAGGGACTCAACGTCAAGACTAAGCATCTTACAAGTTGGGAGAAAGCGAACGCGTTCGATGAAATCTTGAGAGTGACGAAGGTGGGCAGGAGAAAAAATACCAAGGGAGTGAGGGTTTTGGCCAGCCAGGAAGCAAAGGAATAAATGACAGAACCTCTAATATTAGGTACTGAAATTGTACTCAAATAGTCACAAACACACTGACAGGTGAACATTTACACCAGTAATGTTTTAGACATGCTGGAGTATATATGAAACTCCTTGAAGCATGGTGTTAAGATGAGTGTCACTAAACTGCTGATAGGGCAGCAGTGGTAAAGAGGGCTATGACATCGAAGGAAGCCATGCTTTTGTTTTTAACATTCAAGTTGGAAATTCGAGAGAGGTCACCTGAGTGAGGTGGGCTTGACTGATGGTGCCCAGAAGAGCTGAAAGGTATTTGGCAAGGTGGATAGCTAATATGTGTGGAGCACTCCCTATGCCCGAAGTGATAGGACGTAGTGGGATGCCAGGCTTATGTGTCTTAGGAAGGCCATACAGGCGTGCTGGTTTCGGTTGACCTGGTAAAAGTTTAAGTAGTTTCTTGCCTTGTTCTGATTTTTGTAAGATGCTACGAGCCTTTCTAACCCCAAAACTGCTCTGAATATTTTGAAAAAAAAAAATAGTTTTTTTGTCAGAGGGCTGAAGAGGGGTTGTTGAGGTGGTTTGGTCATTTAGAGAGAATGGATCAATGTAGAATGACTTGGAGAGCGTATAAATCTGTAGGGGAAGGAAGGCGGGGTAGGGGTTGTCCTAGAAAAGGTTGGAGGGAAGGGGTAAAGGAGGTTTTGTGGGCGAGGGGCTTGGACTTCCAGCAAGCATGTGTGAGCGTGTTAGATAGGAGTGAATGGAGACGAATGGTTTTTGGGACATGACGATCTGTTGGAGTGTGAGCAGGGTAACATTTTGTGAAGGGATTCAGGGAAACCAGTTACGTAATTGATTTAGTTGGACTTAGAGTCCTGGAAATGGGAAGTACAGTGCCTGCACTTTAAAGGAGGGGTCTGGGATAGTGACAGCGGGGAGGGACTATTCTCAGCTGTCGTATCTGAGCGCCTCTGCAAAGACAGTGATTATGTATGAGTGTGGTGAAAGTGTTAAATGATGATGAAAGTATTTTCTTTTTGGGGATTTTCTTTCTTTTTGGGTCACCCTGCCTCGGTGGGAGACGGCCGACTTGTTGAAAAAAAAAAAAAAAACTTACTAAGATATAAGCCTGCGAAGTTGGCGTTGGATGCTCACTTGACGGTAACCTGGAGTCCTGCTTCTTACATAAGTGTTGTCACTATACCATTTTTTTAATTTTTATATTATTTTATATAATTTTTATGTTCTGATAATTACAATTTATAGTAGTTCTTGTGATTTCATAGCCAATCTTTGTTCTGACCCTAAAATTAGTTGCTGAAATTGTACTCAAATAGTCACAAACACACTGACAGGAGAACATTTTCACCAGTCTTGGTCATTTACTAATGTCTAGAAATATATACAAATTATTTATAGGTCCAGCAATGTTTTAGACACTCTGGAGTATATATATAACTCCTTGAAGCATGGTGAAAGACTGGGTGTCACTAAACTGCTGACAGTGCAGCAGTGGTTTGACACTTGATGATCCTGAATTGCTGCAGGGAACCCCTGGCTTTGTTTGTTTTCACTGCTACACATAAACATGTATGAATGTCTGTCTAGCTTTGTCTTCTTATCTGTCTTTATGTCTGCCTCTGTGTGTCTTTCTGTCTGCCTGTGTGTCTGTCTTTCTGTTTGCTTGTCTCTCTGTCTCAGAGAGCAGCTCATGAACCAACAGTTATTACACAGGATGCAGTCACGTCTGATTCCTGATCAAGTGAACATGGTATTACTTGCCAGTCATGCATATTATGCCTTATATCTACAAGCACAGTGTATAGCACTGGATTTTTTGGGTTATCCTTGGTAATTTACACTATGTATGATAACAGTACTTATGTGTACCTGTGAGAGAGAGAGAGACAGTCAGACAGAGACAGAGATAGACAGACAGATACAGATGAAGAGACAGCCAAAGTCAGTCAATCAGCCAGCCACCCACCCAGCTGGCCTGACGGATATGTATTACACATGTTCCAGAATCGTTTCTCTTTATTTAGGGCATAGGTTATAGGACATTCTGGCAGGATGACACTACCAGTGGTATCAAAAATGAAAGGATGTTACACAAATGTTGCACATGGGTTATTATCGAGGTTTTTTATATTTCCTCGATCACTTGTGACCCCATCCATCTCACAGCCACTAAACTTTGGAACAACATCACTTTCCGCTTAAAAGGGGAGTGTTAACACGACATGACATCAGTGAATCCCTGGTGTTTGCCACGCTATTTGCTCTAGTTGGCGCTTAATTGAACTGGTGCTCCCACAAGGTATTACGTGGTCCCAGATTTTTTTAATACTGCGCACACTGAGTATTAAGACTCATTCTATACTGACCAGGCATCTCAGGCAAATCATGCCAAATTTGGAGGCAGGAAAAGTAAAACGTAGATCTACGTTTGGAGCACTAGCAGTACAAACGTAGATCTACGTTTGGACAGTTTAAGGGTTAAGAAAAGTTTGGGTACTTCGAATTTCCAACCTGAATGTTAAAAACAAAAGTATGGCTTTCTTCGATGTCATAGCCCTCTTTACCAATGTTCCTACTGATGCTGCAATAATCATTCTGAGACAGAGGCTCACTGAAAACCACGACATCCTTTTACCTTTTCTAGATTTCATCAGTCTAGTGGATCTCTGTGTTAATTTTAACTTCTTCAAGTATCAGGACAACTGTTACAAACAGAGCTTTGGGATGGCAATGGGCAGCTCGCTCAGTGCTGTGCTTGCCAATCTCTTCATGGAAAAACCTAGAGACAGAGAAATTCAGCACCCTCATTCCCAACACCGTTACCTGGCTAAGATACGTTGATGATATATTGATTTTCTATCCAAGACGTCTCAATATCCAGGTCTTTCTCAACAAGATCAAAGCAGCTGAACCATCAATAAAGTTTACACTTGAACTCGTAAAGGATGGCAAACTTCCTTTCCTTGATATCCTCCTGTGCAGATCTCCCGACAGTGACAAACTTATCTTCAAAGTGTATAGAAAACCTACCAACAAGAACGATCTTATACACTTCTATTCATGCCAAGACACCAATGAGGAGTCCTCATTGGCTTCTTCTTGAGAGCTCTTCGCATCTCCAGCTCTTGTTTTCTTGAAAAAGAATGTATTTACATAACACAAGCCTTTACACGTCTTCAGTTTCCATCTTTCTTCATCCGAGATTGCAGACTCAAGGTACAAGCTATCCTCAACAAACCACCCATAGTTCATAGTGCTCCCATGTGGTGATGTTGCCACAAATACTCACCAGGCACTTCCTAAGAGTAACATCAACGTTTCCACCATAAACATATCATCTATCAAAGACCTCACTACAAAACGCAGCCCCATACCTCTAACTTCCACAGCAGGCGTCTACACCATCCCCTGTGGATTCTGTCCCAAGAAATATGTAAGCGAAACAGGCAGAGATCTTGCAGTCTGCCTGAACGAGCATCGAAGTGCCTGTAACAGAGACGATTTAAGGTACGCCTGTGTCCTCCACAGAGACTCCATGGGGCATTTGATGAACTGGGATGAGGCACAACTCATGCTCACTGAACTAGACCTTAGATGCTGATGATGTCTAGAAGCCTAGCTAATCGCCGTCACCGACACAATAGAACTTAACACTGGAAATCACAAAATTTCTAAAACATTAGCATACATGATACTCAAGCAGGCAAAGCACCACCTACCCAGCAACTCAGGAGTCACATGATCTCATCGTCTACCCGTCCTCATCCCAACATGGCATTCTTCAGGTCACCATGCATCACTTACACCTCACTCTCTGCATGTATATAATGTCTTTCAACCTCTGTATGTTAGAAGTGAACAAGGTCCCAGGAACGAAACGTTTTCTAATAAATATGTCATAGTGTTTGCTTACGTGTCTTTCTAAACCAACTTGTCAGTATTTATTACCAAGGTTTATACCACTGTTACACATAAACATGTCTGTCTAGCTATGTCTGCTTGTCTGTCTAGCTATGTCTGCTTGTCTGTCTTTCTGTCTGTCTGTGTGTCTGTCTTTCTGTCTGCCTGTGTGTGTCTTTCTGCCTGTGTGTGTCTGTCTTTCTGTCTGCCTGTGTGTGTCTGTCTTTCTGTCTGCCTGTGTGTGATTGTTTTTCTGTCTGCCTGTGTGTGTCTGTCTTTCTGTCTGCTTGTCTCTCTTGTCTCAGAGAGCGGCTCATGAACCAATAGGATGCAGAGTCGTCACGTCTGATTCTTGATCAAGTGAAAATGCTTATTACTTGCCAGTCATGCTTATTATGTCTTATATCTACAAGCCCAGTATAGCACTTTGTCTGGATATTTTGGGTTATCCTAGGTAATTTACACTATGTATAATTGTATTTATGTGTACCTGTGAGATAGAGACAGATAGACAGAGAGAGAGATAGACAGACAGACAGAGATAGACAGCCAATCAGCCAGCCAGCAGCAGGCCAGCCAGCTGGCCAGCCAGTCGCCGGCCAGCCAGCCAGTCGCCGGCCAGCCAGCCTGCCGAACACGTATTACATGTTCCAGAATTGTTTCTTTTTACTTAGGGCATAGGTTATAGTACATTCTGGCAGGATGACACTACCAGTGGTACCAAAATTGAAAGGATGTTGCACAAATGTTTCCCATGGGTTATTATCGAGGTTTTTGATACCACTTGACCACTTGTGGCCACAACTACCTCAAAGCCACTAAACTTGGGGTCAACATCACTTTCTTCTTAAAAGGGGAGTGTTAATACGACATGACATCAGTGAATCCCAGGTGTTTGCCGCGCTGTTTGCTCTAGCTGGTGCTCCCAGAAGGTATTGAGTGGTCCCAGATTTGTTTAATACTGCGCACACCGAGTGTTAAGACCCATTCTATGCTGACCAGGCATCTCAGGCCAATCGTGCTAAATTTGGAGGCAGGAAAAATAAAACATAAATCTTTATTTGGACAGTTAATGGGTTAAACAGGTAGGTCGTTAACCCTTTCAGGGTCCAGGCCGTAGATCTACGCCTTGTCCACAGGGTCCAAACCGTAGATCTACGCCATGAGCTCAGCTCACTCAGATAAGCTGTGATCAGTAAATTTGGGCCTAGATATGAGAGAATGCATCTATGTGGTAAAGTGTACACCATATAAAGTAAATCCTGAAGCATACAGTGCATAATGAGAAGAAAAAACTGCGACTGTGTTTTTGGATTAAAACAGCAACTTTGTGGTGTATTTTCATGTGGTTTTTACAGTTTTATTCGCGATTTCTTGGTCTCATTTGATAGAATGGAAGATATATTACAGAAATAGAGATGACTTTGATTGGTTTTAGTACTGAAAATAATTTGTAATTGAGCTCAAAGTAGTGGAAATGTTTGATTTTTGCTGATTTTCAAGAGTAAACAAATCACATCATGCATCCAGTACACGTCAACTGGTGGGTCTAATATACGTTTACAAATGCACTGATAGTGTTTATACAATTATTACAATATTGCATAAGAGTAATTCATCTGTTTTTTTGTGTGAATAAAAATTCTTTATATAAATCAAAAATCAAAATGGAATTCATCTGTAAAGCCTGGAAACATAACTAATAAACAGAGAAAAATGTTACTTTAATGCCAGGAATGCCTGCATTGTTTATTCTGGACGCTGTTTTGAAATTGGAATATTTTGAACTGAGTGTGAAATTGACTAAATTACCAATTTCTGATCACTTTATTGGCTAGTTGAAATAATTGATTGTGCAGTTTCTTGTACTCAATTAATAAAATAGAAGTAATACTAACGAATTAGCTAAGAATTTGGTCGACTGGAATAATGTAATTGGCCTAAAATAGGAGTCAAAGTGGGCAAAATTGCCAATGTGTAAATATCACTGACAGTAAAATTTCCGATAGTGTAATTTTGTCAGTTTTTCACCAAATTTCGTACTTTTTTGTTTTATTACCTTCAGAAAAAGATTCTCTACCATTTCATGAGAAAAAATAATTTTTTTTTTTAAATTCTTGGACCCTGTGGACAATGAGTAAATCTATGGCTTGGACCCTGAAAGGGTTAAGTGAGGAGTGGTTGTACTTAGATGATATTTTAAAGTTGGTCAGTATTGCATATAAGTTTCTTTTATCAATGTCAATTCTTAGGTTTCTATCTTGGTCTGATGACCATTTTCCCATTTCTCCCATATATGTGATTGTTGTAGTAGCTTAATAGGTTTCATATTCAAGAATTTGCTAATCAAAAATTGTTCTGTTGCTGGTTAGTATTTCTTTTCTCTCTTAATAATAATAATAATAATAATAATTTTTATTTCAATGCATGTTACAAGTGTACAATGTTATTGGTAGTTACAAATATAATACAATTATAAAACTGTAATGCAAGGAGAGCCACTGGCATGCCATGGCATTAGGGGCAGTTTATTCTAGAGACTTATTCACTAAGTACTTAATGCTAAAGAAATTGATTGAGTTTATTCTAGTTCTATATTATTTAAATTATTAAATGGTTATACATACTATTTAAAGACAATACAAGAGAAATTGGTTGAGTTTAATCTAGTTGTAGAATTTATTTCAAATTACAGTATGTTGATGCTATACTAGTATAATAACAATACTAGAAATAGTTTTTAGAGTTTCATCTAGGTATATATTTTATTTCAAATTAAGAAAATGATGATACTATAAGATTTTAAATGACAATATGATGATATGAGATTGCAACAAGTGTTAAGGAGGATGAACATATCAAAATGAGATCTTCTTAAGTAAAATAATATTGGGTTTGGAAGTTTGTTACAGTATGAGTATTTAGTATAGGGTGAGTAGGTGACTTTTGAGAAGAGTCTTGAATTGATTTTCCGACAAGGTTAACTTGATATTTACTGGTAATGAATTCCAGATTTTGGGGCCCTTTATGTGCATAGAATTTTTACATTGGTTAGTATGGACTCGGGTATGTCAAATAGTGATCTGTGTCTTGTGTCATGTTCGTGGGACCTATTAAAGTTGTTGAGGAGAATTCTGAGCGCAGGGTTAATATTAGCATGTAGAGTTTTATGTATGTAGAAGGCACATGAATAGGTATGAATATTTTTTATGGTGAGTAGTTTTAAGGTTCTGAATATAGGTGGAGTATGCTGTCTAGAGTGGGAATTTGTTATCATCCTGACTGCAGCCTTTTGCTGGGTTATGAGTGGTCTAAGGTGATTTAATGTTGTTGAGCCCCATGCACAGATTCCATAGGTGAGATAAGGGTAGATAAGAGAATGATATAGTGCAATGAGAGCTGGTTGAGGCACATAATAGTGTTTAACTTTTTTTCTCTTATATAGCAGCTTTCAGTAATTTTACAACAAATGTCAGCAAGCCAGGTGTATAGTTTAGAGGATCCTCCCTGATGTGTTCTTAAAATATCAACAGAGATTAAAAACTGTGTAAAGATCATTCAAAATCAAGTGACGGAAAAATTAATAATATCAGAAAAACCTTCATAAGGCTGAAAATATTCATTTTCTATTTTAAACAAAATGTTGTGCCTGCTAATTAGTTTCCTTAGAAGTTAAAGAATTTTAGTATTAAGTCACATTATTAATTTACATTCATGATCGGAGACTTTACCTGTGACATGGGCGAACCCCTCGTGTTAGTGTGTGGTGCAAAAGGTAGTCTGAGGAAAGCTCCCAGATGGGAACTGGTTCTTCACAGGGAACATACACGCCAAGGAACAGATTTATTGCATTTTGCTTCTCAGTATCTGCCAATTAAATATAAAATTGACTAAACCAATTTCACATAATTGAATTTTTTTATTGCATTTTAGTAATGCAATCACTGTATCAATGTCTCACAAGTGTATTATATACTATCATTCACATAATGGTAAAAGAGCAGCTAAACACATGCAGGTAAAATATGATATAAAGATTCCGCTTTGATACTGAATAGGTGACTAACAGATCACATCTGAGCAATTTTTTTTTTTCAATGAATGGATGGGGATTCAAACCTGAGGCAGAACATGTGCTAGTTCTACATGTTACTACTAAACGGTGAAGGTTACAACAGATTTGGTAACCACACTACAGGTTTTGTGTGCAGCATCTTAATCAAACATGGCAACTACAAACTGCAGTACAGTGGTACCTCGGTTAACAATATTTTTTCGTTCCAGAATGCTGTTCAAGTGCCATTACCAAACGAATTTATCCCCATAAGGAATGATGTAAAATAGACTAGTCCTTTTAGACCCCCAAAAACACATTTACAAAAGCATTTAAAAAAATAAACTCACATAAAAGGGTGAGTTTGGGGACCATCGTTAACCGAGGTACCACTGTACTTTTAATTTCACATAATCTTGTCTATACCTACACCTAAACTATTTCACCTCTGTATGCTGGCTAGTTAAATAATATTTTTTATTAACACATCGGCCGATTCCCTCCAAGGCAGGGTGGCCCGAAAAAGAAAAACTTTCATCATCATTCACTCCATCACTGTCTTGCCAGAGGGGTGCTTTACACTACAGTTATAAAACTGCAACATTAAATAATAACTAAATAATAACTTTTATAATTATTTAATAGCTAAATCCTCCTGAGCAATTTGATTAATGGAACATTTGATTACAAATACAGTATGTATATTCATTGACATCTTGGATATAAATGATTAACATGGTATTGATGGTCACAAGAATCAGCTTACTGATCAAGTGGCTGTACAAGGGTTAACAGTAGATCAACAGTCAGCAATACAATATTATACTGTACCTAAGGGACAACATTAAACATTATTTTGATTAACTACACCATATTGACAAACTACTGTACACCACATTTTAAGGCAGATAAACCTTAAAGAATCTGTGTATAACACAAAATTCTACAGTCTACAAACTTTAAAAAAAATTATAGTGTTGTGAAGAAGAGTCTACAGTGTTGTTAAGAAAAGTCTGTGATGAAGATTGAGACACTTATGCGACACATGGGAATCCATATGTTGCATAAGTGTCTCAATCTTCAACTTGTCGGTTTTCAAAACTATTTATGACTAAAGTCTATGATGTTGTAAAGTCCAGTGTAAACTAAAATTTACAAAGTTATACACAAATCTATGGTGTTGTACACAAAACACTACAAAGGTGAAACAATTAGTTTCAGTACATGGAACTGTAGTTAAAACTAAATATCAATTTACCAGAGAAAGTGTTGCTGTAATATCTGGAGAGAGTTTGCATGATATCATTTCCTTGACTTGTCCACGGTGCAGTACGTCGGTAAGTTTTAATCCTATGAACCAACTGTGAACCTCCATACTGCAGTGCAAGGGTGTCTCCGTGATCCTCATACATTTCTTCAAGCATTCGCACACAATCACTATCAAATTCTAATGAAGGACGTTCAAGTACTCCAAGCGCATACAGCTGAAATACATTACTGCATTTAATAATTAGCAGAGATACACGTATACCAGCATCTTAATCAGCCTTGATTTAGATAGTATGAAAATCTAGTACAGTTTTTATTTTTTATATTCCTTAGTTATTATGTGACAATAACTGCAAATGTTCTAGGTAGTAGGTTGGTAGACAGCAACCGCCCAGGGAGGTACTACCGTCCTGCCAAGTGAGTGTAAAACGAAAACCTGTACGTAATTGTTTTACATGATGGTAGGATTGCTGGTGTCTTTTTTCTGTCTCATGAACATGCAAGATTTCAGGTACATCTTGCTACTTCTACTTACACTTAGGTCACACTACACATTCATGTACAAGCATATATATACACACCCCTCTGGGTTTTCTTCTATTTTCTTACTAGTTCTTATTCTTATCCATGGGGAAGTGGAACAGAATTCTTCCTCCGTAAGCCATGCGTGTCGTACGAGGTGACTAAAATGCCAGGAGCAAGGGGCTAGTAACCCCTTCTCCTGAATATACATATTACTAAATGTAAAAGGAGACACTTTCGTTTTTCCTTTTGGGTAACAATCCTGCCTCGGTGGGAAACGGCCGACGTGTTGAAAGAAGAAGAAAACATGCAAGATTTCAGGTACATCTTGCTACTTCTACTTACACTTAGATCACACTACACATTTATGTACAAGCATATATATACACACCCCTCTGGGTTTTCTTCTATTTTCTTACTAGTTCTTATTCTTATCCATGGGGAAGTGGAACAGAATTCTTCCTCCGTAAGCCATGCGTGTCGTACGAGGTGACTAAAATGCCAGGAGCAAGGGGCTAGTAACCCCTTCTCCTGAATATACATATTACTAAATGTAAAAGGAGAAACTTTCGTTTTTCCTTTTGGGCCACCCTGCCTCAGTGGGAGGCGGCCGACGTGTTGAAAGAAGAAGAACTACAAAAGTTGCAAAATAGTAAAACTAATGCAATCAGAACATAAACAGTATACCTGTGCTACTGTAATACTAATACATACATTACTAACCTGAAATGCAAGGGCACATTTTCCAAGGCAGAACTGGGCAGTGTTTGTACGATCAAGACAATCGACACAATTAACTCTCACGACTCCTGTTTGTAATCGGCCATGGCGTTCACTAAGTGTGAAATTTCTTGGAAAAGCAAATAGCATTAGCATTTCTCCTTATTATTAATTCTGTATATGGCATATATTTTTTACACTTTAGTAAATAGCAGTAGAGAAATTGAGAAATAAGATTAATGTATGAAAGGAAGTTGGAAGAAATATTCCCTGAAGAAATTCATATAGAGAGAAAACTTTTCAAAGACAACAATGTGTAATGAAAACAGCAGAGGTTGCATATCCTACAATAAAAAGAAAAAGAAGCAGCTGTATTTGGTGGAGTGAAAAGATAAGAACTGAAGAGATTTGTTTTTTCCATCATGCACTGAATGTGCAGGAATTTTTTTTTTATACTGTACACATTCACTGCACAGACCCATTCAATCATATCTAGACTAAAATTTACCACTCACAACATATTTGAGGGAGCTGTGCTTAAAATGTAGATTTACATGAGTGACACTGGTGTCAATGATGTAGATCTATGTGGGTGACAGTGAATCAGATACTACTAAAAATCTATTTACACAAGATAATGATAAAAATGGTACCTGCGAGAGCCAAAACTATCATCTCCCTGCGTGCTGGTTCTTTCCATGTGGCGATAGTGAGTGTTAGGATTAAGGTGATGGCTGTAGTATGGGGTCGAACTCTGGAAGATTCCAGTCTTCTTCACTGCCCTATATGCAATTTCAGACAGACGACTCATCACATTCTCATCTTTCCTGAGGTGGAAGTCAAACTGTAGCAATTTTTTTTCATAAAGAAAGGTTTGAATGTAATATGAATTAGACATGGACCAGCACTTTATAAAATCTTGATTTTTACTATGGTGAATCTTAGCCTACAGTATTACAATACAATACTACCATAAATACCTTTAACCCTTTCGGGGTCGGTGCCGTACTAGTACGTTTTACGAGCAGGGGTTGGTGCCGTACTAGTACGCCCAAATTCTAGCGGCCTCAATTTAAGCAGAAAACGTCTGGTAGGCATACATATGAAAGAATGGGTCTGTGTGGTCAGTGTGCGCAGTATAAAAAAAATCCTGCAGCACACACTGCATAATGAGAAAACTCTGACCGTTTTTTCGATTAAAACAGCGACTTTGCAGTCGATTTTCGTATGGTATTTATTTATGTATTCTCGTTTTCTTGGTCTCATTCGATAGAATGGAAGATATATTACAGAAATAGAGATTATTTTTTGATTGGTATGACAATGACAAGTACCTTGAAATTGAGCTCAAAGTAGCGAAAATAATTGATTTTTGACGATGTTCAAGAGTAAACAAATCACACCATGCGTCCAATACACATCAACTGGCGAGTCTTATATTCATGCACAAGTGGTCTGATATTATTTATACCATTTTTATAATGATGCAGTTGTATACATAACAGTAACTCTTCTATTTTTGTGTGAGAATAAAAATTCAAAATGGAAAGCAAAAGTAATGGAACAGGGGCCTGGAGACGTGGCTAATGAACAGAGAACATATTATTTTAGTGCCAGGAATGTCTGCCTTGTTTACTCTGGACCCTATTTTGAAATTGGCATCGTTTGAAATTTGTGTGAAATTGGAAAATTGCCATTTTCTGACCACTATTTTGGGTAGATAAAATTGGTAAATAGGCGGTTTCTTGTACTCAGTCGATAGAAGAAATGGAGTTCTAGCGAAATAGCTATAATTGTAGGAGACTGAAACATTGGAATTTGTCGAAAATAGGGCTCGAAGTGGGTGAAATTGCCGATGCGTCAGTGTCATAGATACCGCGAACTTCGCGAAAGCATAATTCCGTTAGTTTTCGATCAAATTTCATAATTTTGGTGGTGTTATGATCGGAAAAAGATTCGCTATCATTTCATAAGAAAAAATTATTTTTTTTTTTTTCAAAAAGAATTTCGACCCCAGGAACACGTTTCCGAGAAGGCCTGTCGACCGCCAAAGGGTTAAATGCAACACACAGTGAAAAATGAAATTCAATATTACCACAACTTAACACTTTACAACAAATGACTTTATTCACTTAACTGATTCACTGGTAAGACTTATACAGTATCTCCAATAAGTTTTCCAATTTTACATAAACTTCTCTGTTGTGTTTGACGACTTAATTTTCTTGGCATTCTCCAATGAAATTAATCTACATATAAATAAACCTATAACTGTCTTAGTTAATTTCTTGCACAGCCAACTTTTTATCCTTCAATCATTTAATGAACATCTAGAAACTGTGTGCATTGTAAATTCAAACATGTAAGTTAGCTCCTATAAACTGACAAAAATGGTGCAGGAATTTGGGAATCTAAATACTATATAAATAAATAAACCCACACATACACTGCACTTCACAATGGCATACATTTAGCTGCACACAAATAACTCGCACTTAGGAGAGGGAAAGTAACGATGACATTTTGGTCCGACTTGGACTACTGATGAGCGAGTTGTCGAAGTCAGATTGAAATGTTGTCAATACTTTCTCTCTCCTAAGTGCGAGTTATTTGTGTACTGTTCCAGTCACAGTATTGTGACTTGTCATTCTTTATATATTCAGCTGAACCAATGTAGGGTTTTCTGTAAAAAATTATTAGCAGCACAATACAATTTTTCAATATATTAATGTTATACAATACTAACAAGCTTATCAGTACAGTGGTCCCTCAACTAACGAACTTAATCCATTCCAGGAGCTAGTTCTTAACACGAAAAGTTCATAATTCAAAACCTTATTTCCCATAAGAAATAATGTAAATACAATTAATCCATTCCACCCAAAAATATTCACATACTAAATAATAAAAAACAGATTAATAAATAACATTTACTTACCTTTATTGAAGAGAGTTGAAGGCATCTGGAAGATAGGGAGGACGACAGGGGAAGGGGTTAGTGTTTGGAAGGGGAATCCCCACTCCCTGCCTTCCTGCTACACTCTCTGCATGGAGCAAAATAGAATGACTTCGAGAGTGTATAAATCTATAGTGGAGGGAAGGCGGGGTAGGGGTCGGCTTAGAAAAGGTTGGAGGGAGGGGGTAAAGTAGGTTTTGTGTGCGAGGGGCTTGGACTTCCAGCAAGCGTGCGTGAGCGTGTTAGATAGGAGCGAATGGAGACAAATGGTTTTTAGGACTTGACGTGCTGTTGGAGTGTAGGCAAGGTAACATTTATGAATTGTTTCAGGGAAACTGGCAGGCCGGACTTGATTCCTGGAGATGGGAAGTACAGTGCCGGCACTCTGAAGAAGGGGTGTTAATGTTGCAGTTTTGTAGCTGTAGTGTAAGCACACCTCTGGCAAGACAGTGATGGAGTGAATGATGATGAAAGTTTTTCTTTGTCGGGCCACCCTGCCTAGGTGGGAAACGGCTGATGTGTTAAAAAAAAAAATAAAAAAAAAAGGAATAATGTAAATTAGATTAGTCAGTTTCAGACCCCAAAAAATACACTTACAAGAGCACTTACACTAATACACTTAGATAACTGTTCGAGTTGGGAGCAGTAGGAAACTCGGGGTACTACTGTATATACATTAAGTTGTACTGCAGCAGATTTCACCTAGTTCAATATTAAAAAAAATTTGCCTGCCAGAATTAGAGATGACGAACGTAATCCTATTTTCATATACAGTGGAACCCTGGTATTCTAACATATCGGACCTCGAATGAAATGAGTCCAAACAATTTTGTTCAGAAAAACTTGACCCGGTCTTTGAGCGTTTTTCTTGAGTCCGAATGTGCTGGCTTGCTTAAAATTCAGTTTTAAAAAAACTTCACATGAAAGCTCTGTTTCAAAAGTACTTTGAAGTGACCTCTGACACTGACCTAACTCTCAGAGACTTGGAAGAGTCAATTCAAAATCCTCCAGTGTGCAAGGCTGATAATTAAAGCCTGGGAAATAATGTTTCAGACATCGAACTTTTTGCAGTTCGAACACTGCAGTACCTAGGAATCAATTAAGTTTAAACACCAAGGTTCCACCGTATGTTCTTATCTTTGCATAAAACTATTTTACGTTATGCACAAATTTTCAAGAATAAAAGCCGTGCTTTATGAGAAGGTTCACTGTATATCACTAACTTCAAGCACTGAAATTAACTTACTGTTTATTGATGCGAGCCATATCAACTGCTACATATTGGATTTGGTGCTGTGGAGGAAGAGTAATGTTCAACTGGTCAATAAGATTGCAATACTCTGTGTTGAGGATGGATTCATGGGGTCGACGTTCGCGTCTCTTCACAAGGTTCAAGATAACGATGGGTGAACCAAATCTTCTGAGTAACTCATTGAAATGTTTTCCTGTTAAACATGAAAATAATACAAATTATTATTTCTTTGGATAAAAATGAAAAACCTTTAGTTTTTCTGAGCATAATTCATTCCACCAAGCATAGGAATGTAATGATTAACAAACCTATCACTTGTTATAGCTGTTTTAGAGAATTTAAAATTCTGTTTAGTAGAGAATGCTCTCTGTATATCTACTCTTCAGTTTTTCATTACTTTACCAGGTTTACCTTTTTGCATTGGGATTCCCCAAAAAATCCAGAGTAGATAACTTAACTCCAATATACTTTATTTTAAAATCTAAAGTGATATCTCATGAAGTTCCATTGCTTTCTTTTTTTATCAATAAGCAATATGATAGCACCCTGCCCTAGTCCATTGAAGTCAGAATTAATGGACAAACTATAATGATTCACCTGCTATACACTTGCAGAATAAATTTTGTATCTGTATTGGTTTCAATAGCTGGATCATCCTAATTTCCACAAATGACTTGGAATAGTAATTGTAAACCCTTGATTTAACAGACTAATATGATTTAGCACTTTTATTTGATTATAATAATAATAACATACTAATATGGGGAGAGGGAAGAGTCTGTTGAAATAAAAGTTCGGCGAATCAAAATTAGGAAGTTGATGTTCCATGATCATAGCATAAATGGGCAAAATCCTGATGCAGTGGACTTGCTCTGTTGGATAAAGTGCTTACCAGACACACTACTTCTCATGGACAAGTCATTACACAACATTACTGCATTAAGACATTCGCTGAACTGCTAAGAATAACATACAATACAGAACCATAATTGAAAATATTGCAGGGTAATGGAGTTCAAAGTACAGTGGACCCTCGGTTAACGAAAAAAATGCATTGCAAAAGCCTGCTCAAGTGCCATTACCGAACGAATTTACGTCCTTAATAATGTCATGAAGGTTAGTCTATTTCAGACCCCCAAAAATACACTTCCACAAGAACTTACAAAATTATACTTACATAATTGCACGATTTCCGGGGTATTCGTTAACCGAGGGTCCACTGTACTGAACATGTACAGTACACCAGAGTACAGTAATTTTACTTACCACTTCAGTGGTGGATAAACAAGATTAATTTATGCCATGATGTTTAGTTGTGACTGAGATTAACTTATATTCTATCCTTATTTTGAGTCAGAGGAACAACATGTAAGGCTCTACTTTGATATTACGATAGATGCAATGCATAGTTTACTCTAAAACAAGTAGAGTTTTGAGATGGTAAAGTGTGACTTAACAAGATTCTATACACTTCATAACTTACCTGCAGTTTCTGCGTATGGATCCATCACGTCAAAAGTAATGGGTGGCTTTGGTACCATCTTACTCACATCCTGAGACCAGTGAGAAGGAATGGACCCTCGAATCTATAAAATATGTATACGCTATAAATCTGTAATGCATTTTAATGTGCACCCATATATTTAATGTGTGCAATTACATATCTGTAATTACCTATTTTCAGTTATATTAACAGAACTAAACTTGTGGTGTATGGTACTGTATGTTTCATTATTTTTCTTATATTAATGGAAGGAGTGCTAAACCCATAGTGGTCATACAACACCAAGGAAAATGAGGCATTCCTTTTATACATCAACGATCTTCCAAGCATAAGTAAGTAAGTAAGTAAGTTTATTCAGGTATACACAAATACAGTTACATAGATTATCATACATAACAGCATATGTGTAGAAAACCTAGGATAACCCAAAAAAGTCAGACAGAGTGACTTATTTCCATTGGGGTCCACAACTTACACCTATTCTCTTTGCTGATAACATGACTTTTGTCATCTCCCACCCAAATCTAGCCTCACTTAACACTATTGTTAACAAAGAACTCGCAAAAATAGCAACCAGGTTGACCATCAATAAACTTATACTTAATATATATAGACAAAACCTTTTATATTATGTTTGGGAGTAGAGCAAGTGAGGACCAACTAAACATTATGCTTAACAACACCCTTATTGCTAAACATAATGAGGGAAAATTCCTGGGTCTGCACCTTGATAGCAACCTGAAATTCAACACCCATATCCAACACATAAAAAAAGTTTCTAAAAGAGCTGGCATTCTCTCAAAGATACATTACTCTGTACCACAAACAGCACTACTTACACTATATTCACTGATCTACCCATACCTCACCTATGCTATTTGTGCCTGGGGTTCCACAACGAAAAACCACCTAAAATCAATAATAACACAACAAAAAGCTGGAATACGAATGATTACACAATTGAATGCTAGACAACAACCATACTCACTATACAAAACATACTCACTATACAAAACATTCACTTGTACTATTGTGCAACCTACATTTACAGAACAATCAATTCTAATATAAATCCCAACCTGAAATGCTTTCTTGACAGTTGCAATAGGACTCACAGACACAACAATAGGCACAAAAACCTCTATGACATTAACCGTGTAAGGCTAAATCTTTTCTAAAACTCATTAGTATACATAAAAGGGTCCAAAATCTGGAACTCTCTGCCAGAAATCTCCAGAACCACTGGTTCAGCTAGCATTTTTAATCCCTAAACTGTCCAAACGTAGATGTATGTTCACTCGCGCAGTGCTCCGAATACAGTGGACCCCTGAGTTTCGGTCATAATTCATTCCAGAAGGCTGCTCAAGTGCCATTACCGCACAAATTTACTCCTTTAAGGAAGAATGTCAAGTAGGTTAGTCCATTTCAGACCCCTAAAAATACACTTACAAAAGCACTTACAATATTACACTTACATAATTGTTCGATTTCCGAGGTCACCGAAACTCGGGGGTCCACTGTATTTTTAATTTTTTTTTTTTTAAATGAAGAGGGCATTATTCTACATGTTATAAGATAAAAAAAATGTTTAGGATCAGTACTTACTGAGATATAAGCCCGCGAAGTTGGCGCTGGATGCTCACCTGATGGCAGAAGTGCTGCCGATATCCCTTTTTTTCTCATTTTTATTTTATTTTATATAATTTTTATAGTAGTTCTTGTGATTTCATAGCCAATCTTTGTTCTGACACTAATATTAGGTACTAAAATTGTACTCAAATAGTCACAAACACACTGACAGGTGAACATTTTCACCTGCCTTTGTCATTTACTATTGTCTAGAAATATATACAAAGTATTTATAGGTCCCAGCAATGTTTTAGTCACGCTGGAGTATATATGAAACACCTTGAAGCATGGTGGTTTGACACTTGATTGTGCATTGCTGCAGGAAACCCCTGGCTTTGTTTTCACTGTTACACACAAACATGTCTGTCTGTCTGTCTAGCTCAGTCTGCTTATCTGTGTTTCTGTCTGCCTGTGTTTCTGTCAGCCTGTGTGTCTCTGTCTTTCTGTCTGCATGTGTGTCTCTGTCTTTGAGTCTGCCTGTGTCTGTCTTTCTGTCTGCCTATGTGTCTGTCTTTCTGTCTGCTTGTCTCTCTGTCTCAGAGAGCAGCTCATGAACCAACAGTTATTACACAGGATGCAGTCACGTCTGATTCTTGATCAAGTGAACATGGTATTACTTGCCAGTCATGTGTATTATGCCTTATATCTACAAGCACAGTGTATAACACTGGATTTTTTGGGCTATCCTAGGTAATTTACACTATGTAAGATAACTGTACTTATGTGTACCTGTGAGAGAGAGACAGAGACAGACAGAGACAGAGATAGACAGACAGAAATAGACAGAGATAGACAGACAGAGACAGAGATAAACAGAGATAGACAGACAGATACTGATGAAGAGACAGCCAAAGTCAGTCAGTCAGTCAGTCAGTCAGCCAGCCAGCCAGCCAGCCAGCCAGCCAGCCAGCCAGCCAGCCGGCCACCCAGCCAGCCGGCCAGCCAACCAGCCGGCCTAACGAATACGTATTACACATGTTCCAGAATCGTTTCTCTTTACTTAGGGCATAGGTTACAGGACATTCTGGCAGGATGACACTACCAATGGTATAAAAAATGAAAGGATGTTGCACAAATGTTGCGCATTGGTTATTATCGAGGTTTTTTATATTTCCTCGATCACTTGTGGCCACATCCATCTCACAGCCACTAAACTTTGGATCAACATCACTTTCCTCTTAAAAGAGGAGTGTTAATACGACATGACATCAGTGAATCCCTGGTGTTTGTCCCGCTATTTGCTCTAGCTGGCGCTCAGTTGAACTGGTGCTCCCACAAGGTACTAAGTGGTCCTAGATTTTTTAATACTGCGCACACTGAGTGTTAAGACCCATTCTATACTGACCAGGCATCTCAGGCCAATCGTGCCAAATTTGGAGGAAGGAAAAATAAAACTTAGATCTACGTTTGGAGCGTTAGCGGTACAAACGTAGATCTAGGGTTGGGCAAGTGAAGAATTCCCTGTATTAAGATCCCAAGATGTTGCAAACTTGCCCAACCCTTGGGTACGACCTACTTCCACAATGGACAAATGTCGGTATTGTATACCACTCTTGTACAAATGTGACACCACCTACGACTTCTGCACCTCTCCTGCCTACGGTATATAAGCTGCTTCCTAGCACATATGCTGTATTCTGTTCAAGATTGATGGACTGACATCATCGACTCAAGGTTGAGGGACTGACCACCTCAAATTCCTGTTCTTCACGATTCTCCTTTGTATGGACTGATGAAGCCACTGTGTGGCGAAACGTTTCCTCAATAAAGATACCCAAGTGTTGCATATGTGTCTAATTTATCAACTTGTCGGTTCTCTGAACCATTCATTTACATATGTACTGTTATTGCCTTATTAATCTTAAGTTAATTTTAAGTTTGCCCAAAATGCTCTGCATATAAAGAGGCTTTTGGCATGTACACCCAACTATTATACTACTTTGTACATATGTGTATCATGTCAAAATAAAATATATTATTATTACATTATATATTACATTTGATCCAAAAAAGGGTAAGGCAGGTCTAATTCATTGGATCAAGAGCCCTTCACTGATGTCAAGAAACCTCCCTTGTGGAGTGTATAATTTTGGTACATTTTTATATTTAAAGAAGTAGGGTTATGTTTGTAGTGTCTAATCTTTTATAATTAATTTGATTCATAAATTTTTGAAGTTTTCAGTAGTAGTTCATACTACTGTATCTCCTCTTAAGAACTCATTCACCTATTTTAACTATCCACTACCATTTAAAAAATTTACTTCTGTATTCCTTGGATCAAAAGCCCTCACCAGCATCAAGGCACCTATAGGTTAACTCTATCCAATTCAGACACTTCCAACCCATTTATTTCAGTCAGGGCTTAGATATTCAAATTTCTTTCATTTATAACATTAACCATTACATATTTCTTAACGATTTTACTACAGTGGTACCTTGACTTACGAGTTTAATTTGTTCCAAGACCGAGCTCGTAACTCAATTTGCTCGTATAGTGGACCCTTGAAATTCGTCCCCCTTGAATATTGTGAAATTTGAAAATCGGCAACTTTTATCGCCAAAATATTGGCTTGATTTTTGTGATTTGGCTTAGAAATCGGCAGTCGTATGAAATGCGTCCGAGCGGCCTCCCAGCTGCCACGGGCACACAAACACCATTCAGAGTCAGTCTGGCATTGTATCTCGGTGAGTGACGATCACCTCACACGTTCATATGATACATTTCTTAATATTTCATTCGTTTTAGTGCTTGTAACTGCTAAATAAGCCACCATGGGCCCAAAGAAAGCTCTTAGTGCCAGCTCTTTGTTAAAGAAGGCGAGAAACACGATAGAATTCAAGAAAGATCACACCAGACAGGGCACTTCCCCACACCAGGCAGGGTACTTCCCCACACAAACCAGCCAGGGTACTTCCCCACAAACCAGCCAGGGTACTTCCCCACACAAACCAGCCAGGGTACTTTCCCACACCAAGCTCAAACAAATGTCTTATTTTAGGTTAAATGTTTTATTTCAGGTTAATATAGACATTTTCATTACTCCATCTATGATATTTTCTTCAAAATTATATAAGAAAGACATTACATATCATATAGCATATAAACATTGATACAATGTTTATATGCTATCGAGTGGTGAGTCGGGTGGAGAGTAAACATTACGTTTTCTCTGCAGCGTTAGAGAAAATTGTGAATCTGGCATCTGGTGCAGTAACCGCCCTTCATACAAGTTTGTTTACAATTCTCGGCATGAATTATTTATTACTTCTCCCTTTGTTTATGGTGGCATCTAAAGGTAGTTGTTAGAAACGATTAAACTCAGTGACCATGATAATAATATGGCTGTGTAGTGTAGCCCAGGGGAGGGGGCTACATACATGTACCTACATCTACAGGCTACCTACACTGAATTCCTACAAATAAATACTACACACCTTTCTCCCTACATTAAGACTACAAATATTTTAAAGTAAGTAATGAATGTACTGTGGCAGTAAAAGACAAAGAAGGGAAGTAACCCTAGAAAAGGACTTGGTACCTGAAGTCTATGGAAGGGGATTTCCCTTCCAAACAATAGTAACTCTTCCATCCTCTCCCCTCCTCCCGTCTTCCACACATCAACAACTCTTCAATAAAGATAAGTGTCATATTATTGTTTTATTCTTCATGTCTCATTGTTTTCTGTGTAGATAAATGTACATTTCATGTAAAAAAAATATTTTTTTAATACTTTTGGGTGTCTGAAACGGATTACAGTAATTTGATTTACATTATTTCTTATGGGGAAAATGGTTTTGAAAATCGTGAATTTTTAATTTCGGCAGACTCTATGGAACAGATTAATCACAAATTTCAAGGGTCCACTGTATATCAAATCAATTTTCCTCATTGAAATTAATTGAAATGCCATTACTCCTTTCCATTCCCCAAAAAAACACCCCAATTTTTTTGTTACGAGTTTTTAAATAAGAAAAATGTATTTATAAATAAGAAATATTGTATACTCCACCCACCACCTTCACTACTCCACCCACCAGCATCTCTACTACACCCACCACCCTCACTACTCCACCCTCCATAATATCTTCTCCACCCACCACCATCACTACTCCACCCACCACCATCACTACTCCACCCACCACCATCACTATTCCACCCACCACTATCACTACTCCACCCACCACCATCACTACTCCACCCACCTTAATGTTTCTTAAAAAACTCGGAGTGTTGAAATGGAGGTTACCTCTTCCCTGGATTTATACAAGAACAAAAGAAGGAATGAGGTGCCTCACTACAATCTGGGATTAGTGTGGGAGTAATATCCTTCCAGTTATGTCTTGGAAGAGCATGTGGGATGGGACGAAGTACCTGACATTCCTCTGGGTACAGAGTTGGATTTGACTTCAGATACCCCACCAACTAATGGCGGCATATCTGAAGCTTGCTTGCAACTCAGATTTTGGCTCGCAACTCAAAGCAAAAAATCGACCAAGTGACGGCTCGTAACTCGGAAAACTCGTAAGTTGGGGCACTCGTAAGTCAAGGTACCACTGTATGCAATTGTACATATTAATTAATTATTATACTGGCCATCTCTTACCAAGGAAGAGTGGCCCAAATAATTAATGTATAACTGCAAGATTTTATACCTTTTTTGTCTATTGTATAAAGAAGAAAAGAGTAATGAGCTCTTAGTTTCAGGTAATTTATTCATCTTCTAAAACACACATGTCTATGGTAAAGATTTCAACCTGCCATTTTCCAAGTTACTGAGGCTTCTTTCAAAAGATATGATTAGTAATGAGAGAAGAAGAGATAAGTGAAAATAGCCTCACCATACATAGAGCATATGGGAGAATATTAGACTTGGAAGCTTTCTAGTATTTTCATTTTAGTTCAAATAACTCCTACCAATAAAAAAAATGGGGTATGGATAACAAAATAAAAAAAATGCTGAGATTTTAGTTTAAATTAATGTAACAAACCTGTACAAATGAAGTAAACCTGCCCAGATGGAGGGATGCAACATGTGCATCAAATACCAACTGCTCTGTCTCCACTTCATTAGCTACATCACCCTGAAATCCAACAGATTATCTAATTAATAAAAAAATCAAAACAAATTGAAACCCATAAATCAATCTGCACTAAGAAAAATTTTTCTTTCCCTCTCTAATTATTACCATTACAAGGTCAGTAATAATGCAATCTTTAAAAATAAAAACAGTGTTAATTTCAAACTAAGTTTGACTTAGATTTCAAGTATCATCGTCTCCCCACGAACTTGTCACAAAAAACAAAACTGGTTCACAAATATCTGCTCAGAGGGAGTTGAACAATCTGATTTTGTGCAATGTGCAACAACTGCACACTTATGAAGAGGAAACTGACTCATAAATACTGTTCTGACTTGCTCTTTCTGGGGGCCCCAGTCCACTGAACAAGGTACAGTAGTGATCAAATTTTTCAATCACAACTGTCTCCAGGAATTCAAGCAGATTATGATATCAACACAACCTACCTATGCATTAGCTTTATATAAATAAAATATGGGAAGACAGTACTCATTTAGATATCACTGTACAATTTACAATTTATTTGCCAGACCAACAAGTTACTACAGTATGCAACATTAAATGAGAATAAAATGATACTTCCAGAGAGAAAATAGGTACTAACAGATATTTTGTACCAAATGGAAAAACAGTTCCTTAAATAAAACTAGTGAATTCTCACCTCAAAGTTAGCCCCTCGTTTAAGAAACCTTGTGCCAGCATAACAGCAAGATCTCCGAGCAATTAAAGTCAAAAAGAAAGATCTTCCATATACGGATATGTTGCTCTGAAAAGAAAGTAAGGGGAGGAGGGGGTTAAGAATGTAAGTGTCATTTCTAATAAAAGTCACAAGTGAAAACTGTATACCTTTCAATGAGACAGGTTTGAATTTTTTTTTTAACATGTTGGCCGTTTCCCACCGAGGCAGGGTGACCCAAAAAGAAAGAAAAACCCAAAAAGAAGGGAAATTTTTTTTCATAATCATTCAACACTTTCACAGTATAAATTACTAAATGTAAAAAGAAGAAAAGCTTGTTTCTTCTTTTTCAGGTAACCCTGCTTCAGTTGAAGATGGCAGAAGTGTTAAAAAAAAATATTCCTTATAAGTACAGACAAAAAAATCCTTGAGAAATTCACCTGTGCAACAAAACCATGAGTAATGGGTAAAATCCAGGCAGGATGCAGAAAATTTTCAACTGGCTTTAACAAGTAAGAATTCCATACATATTTGTTGTTAGGTTTATTACGTATTCCATATGAAACAGGAGGTGGTGGCTGCTGTTTTATGTTACTTGATGGTGAGGTTTGACACTGATTGTTACACACATCTGAGGTAACATTGCCACCATTTTTATTCAATTCTTTACTTGACAGTGAACTGAAAAAAAAGATAATATATATTAAGACCTCTTTTTCATTCATCTAAGTCAATCTAATTTTGACAAACAGATATTACTTATGTAAGGGCAAACATTTTAACACAATAAGAAACTGTGGGGAATCAAAGAAAACAATTTTGGTGACACTGGCCATATTCCAAAATATCAACTTCACATCAACTATTTAATGACTTTTCTCACTAACAGAAGTTTATTTCAATTAAACTGATTTCTCAAATACAATAATCAATTCAATTAATGATCATAATAATAACAAATGATTTTTTAACTACAGTGGAACCTCGGTTTTCGTATGCCCTGGTTTTCGTAGGATTCGGTTTTAGATGATTTTTTCGTCTAAATTTTGTCCCAGTTTTCGTACATCCACTCAGTTTTTGTAGAGTTGTCGTACGAAATGCGTCCGCCTGCCCATGCCCACACAAAGCATCCCATGCGTTGTGACTCAGTCTGCCTTTGTTTCTCATTTAGTGAGCATCAAACCTCGCATTCATCCGAAACATTTCGTAATAATCCATTGTTTTTTGTGCTTGTTTATTGAGTACAACTGCTAAATAAGCCACCATGGGGCCAAAGAAAATTGCGAGTGCCAGCCCTTTGATAAAGAAGGCGAGAAACACAATAGAATTCAAGAAAGAACTCGTAGCAAAGTACGAAAGTGGAATGAGTTGCAAAGTTTTGTAGAGAAATATCACCCTAACAGCTGTTGCAAGCCCTGTCTGCAACATGTTCAATGACAATGCCTTGTCCCATTTTAGGCAAATCTTAATCCTTAAACTGTCCAAACGTAGATCTACGTTCACTCGCGTAGCGCTCCAAACGTAGATCTACGTTTTATTTTACATACCTTCAAATGTAAAAAAAAAGTACAGTGGACCCCCGGTTTATGATGGTCTCCAAACTCGCCCTTTTATGTAAGTTTATTTTTTTAAATGCTTTTGTAAGTGTATTTTGGGGGGTCTAAAAGGACTAGTCTATTTTACATTATTCCTTATGGGGATAAATTCGTTTGGTAATGGCACTTGAACAGCATTCTGGAACGAAAAAATATCGTAAACCGGGGGTCCACTGTAGATCTACGTTCGGAGCGCTACGCGAGTGAACGTAGATCTACGTTTGGACAGTTTAAGGGTTAAAGAGACACCAGAAACAGACCTCTCTGGACAGATTTTTTGTGCGACAGGGGTCCAGTGACTCTCAAGCTGGTCCTAGTGCCAGTAAAAGACAAAGAAGGGAAGTAACCCCAGATAGGGCCTTGATACCTTTAGTCCTTATGGAGGGGGCTTTCCCTTCCAAACAATAACCTCTCCTCCTCCCTCTCTCCTCCTCACCGTCTTCCATACGCCAACAAGAGTCTTCAAAACAGGTAAAAGTGATTCATTTATCTATTAGTCATTTATATTTATTTCTCATAGTTTTCTGTATGTAAAACTAGTTATTCTCTATAAATGTATTTTTTTTTAATATTTTTGGGTGTCTGGAATGGATTAATTGGATTTACATTATTTCTTATGGGAAATATTTCTTCAGTTGTCGTACGAATCGGTTTTCGTCAGACTTTTTGGAACGAATTAATCACGAAAACCAAGGTTCCACTGTAATGGACTTCAATGTTTCCGATAAAACTGATCCAGCAGATTTTGTCTCGTGTTTTTGAAGTTCATTAAATCAAGGGTTTACTGTGATTCATTTGGAATACATGGCAATGATATGTTTCTGCATCTAAAAAAAAAAAAACACACAAGGAGAAACTAGAAAATGTTCAAAGATGTAATAAAAAATGGCTCCTAGAGCTAAAAATAAGTTACTAAGAAAGGCTGAAAGTGTTAGACATGCCCAAACCAGGAAGATAAGAGCAGGTATTAGAACCATATGTATTATTGTCAGAGAATACACAAGAATTAATAAATAATATTTTCTAGCAGCATCAACCGAGAGAGCAAGACAGCTATACACTATGAAAGAAATGATACTGAAAGGATTCTAGATAGCTGTTTCTCCATAAACACTGGTAGAACAATGGAATGGTTACAGAATTATTATTATTATTATTACAATGGTATTCTGGATTTCATACAGCTCCCAACTCGAACAATTATGTAAGTGTATTTTTGTAAGTGCTTTTGTAAGTACATTTTTGGGGGTCTGAAACGGACAAATTTAATTTACATTCATCCTTATGGGAACAAATTCGTTCGGTAACGGCACTCGAACAGCCTTCTGGAACGAATTATTGACAAAATCCGGGGTACCACTGTATTATTATTATTATAACCAAATCAGTCACTAAGCCTGTAATAGTCACACAGTGCTGTAATTACAAAAGAAGGTAGTAATTCTGTGGGAAATTCTACAATAATCCCGCTTTCCCTTTTCTGGGGGGCACGTACAGTACTACAGTACTACCAGTAATATGTGCATTATAAATAATAATTAATGATCAGTTAGTAGAAATGTTTTTCATAGATCTGTTAAGGTAGACAGTACAACAGACTCCAACTAGAAATGTATTTTCATCATAAAGCAATCTCAGAAGAGTGACTGAATATTTATTAAAAGTCCTAAAACTCATTAAAACACATGGCAGTGATAAGATTTGTTCGACCCAAGAAAATCAGTGCATTCAGGACTGTCTATCTAATTTTCCACTTATCCCCCAGGATGCGACCCACACCAGGCGACTAACATCCAGGTACAGTGGACCCCCGGTTAATGGCCTACTCCAAACACTAACAATTATGTAAGTGTATTTTTGTAAGTGCTTTTGTAAGTGTATGTTTGGGGGTCCAAAAGGACTAATCTAATTTACATTATTCCTTATGTTAATAAATTCGTTCGGTAACGGCACTTGAACAGCATTCTGGAACGAATTATGGCCGTTAACCGGGGGTCCACTGTACCTACTTACTGAGAGGTGAACATGGACAGCAGGTGTAAGGAAACATGCCCAATGTTTCCACCTATGCCGAGGATTGAACCATGGACACTCAGTGTGTGAGGTGAGAGTGCTGCCTACTGAGCCATGGGACATAACGAATCCAGATTTTTAAATTTCCTACTGCACCTGGTCACACATCAAAAGGGTGATTTTATTTATAGTGTAATCCTGTCCCACATGGTACCTCCCTAAATAAACAAAACACAGTTTTGTTCACCACCTACCTACAATACTTATGTCACACTAACTGTTTAACAGACTTTTTTTTTTAGGGGATGCCTAATTACTTTTACAATTTTAAATTTTCTCTTGATGGAAATTACAAGAGACACAAATGAACTATGATGAACATGGTCATGTAACGAAGAAATATAGCTTAACATGCAAAACAAGATAAAGCCAAGAGGAAAAAAAGAAGAGAAAAATTATACAGTACACATTATTCAAGCAATAACCCAGACAAATGTACATAAAGAAGTAATAAGACTTTATACCACAAAAGAATATCTAAAACCTCTTACCTTGTTACTTTGCCAACCTCTTCATTTGAATCCTTAGAATTTACAGACAAATTCAGAAAGTCTTCTGCTTTTTCTATTTCACCCACTGAAAGGAAAGGTATAATACTACTAATTGAACTAGTTCACCACATTGTCTACCTTATCTTAAGCAGCAATAAAAATACATATTAAGACACAAAATTATCTTAAAACATATAGTGCACCCAACTATGGCAAAAAGTTCTTTGTGTACAAACTAATGAACAATCAAACTGCTGGGATTCCTAGATTTTCAGGTAAAAGGTGCAGTGTGTTACTGAAAGTGCAATACAGTGGACCCCCAGATTATGTACTGCTCCAAACTCGAACAATTATGTGTATTTTTGTAAGTGCTTTTGTAAGTGTATTTTTGGGGGTCTAAAAGGACTAATCTAATTTACATTATTCCTTATGGGAACAAATTCGTTCGGTAACGGCACTTGAACAGCGTTCTGGAACGAAATAATGACATAATCCGGGGGTCCACTGTATGCAGAAAATTGCACATAAAATAAACTCCATTAATAAAGAAATACAGCAAGATCAGAAAAGCAAATGCAAGTGCCATCAGATGAATGCAAACAATGAAAGATAATAGGTAGCACAGGGTGGACATGTAATGCTAGGATACAAACCGTGGGTCATACATACATCAGAATCAAAATTGATAATGAACATCCCTCAACAATATGGCAACCATCAATACTGAACAATAAGAGACTCATACACCCACGTACGTGCACACATGCAACCACAAATAGGTGAGTACACACACACACTAAGCATCCCAATATGAAACAGATAATATCTGCATTTCCAATAAAACCTCTCATTCAAAATAACACAAAACGTTTTTTTCATTGTCAACATGCAATGATTCAAAACAAAAATGAAAATTAAAGTTATTTTATTATTATTTTAGTAACACATCGGCCGATTCCCACCAAGGCAGGGTGGCCTGAAAAATAAAAACTTTCATCATCATTCACTCAATCACTGTCTTGCCAGAGGCGTGCTCACCCCTCCTTCAGAGTGCAGACACTGTATACTTCCCATCTCCAGGACTCAAGTCCGGCCTGCCAGTTTCCCTTAATCCCTTCATAAATGCTACTTTGCTCACACTCCAACAGCACATAAAGTATTAAAAACCATTTGTTTCCATTCACTCCTATCAAATACTCTCACGAACGCTTGCTGGAAGTCCAAGCCCCTCGCACACAAAATCTCCTTTACCCCCTCCCTCCAACCTTTTCTAGGCCGACCCCAACCCCGCCTTCCCTCCACTACAGATTTATACACTCTCGAAGTCATTCCATTTTGTTCCATTCTCTCTACATGTCCGAACTACATCAACAACCCCTTCTCAGCCCTCTGGATAATAGTTTTCATAATACCGCACCTCCTCTGAATTTCCAAACTACAAATTCTCTGCATTATATTCACACCACACATTGCCCTCAGACATGACATCTCCACTGCCTCTAGCCTTCTCCTTGTTGCAACATTCACCACCCATGCTTCACACCCATATAAGAGTGTTGGTATAACTATACTCTCATACATTCCCCTCTTTGCTTCCACAGACAAAGTTCTTTGTCTCCACAGACTCCTAAGTGCACCACTCACCCTTTTCCCCTCATCAATTCTATGATTCACCTCATTCTTCATAGACCCATCTGCTGACACATCCACTCCTAAATATCTGAATACATTCACCTCCTCCATACTTTCTCCCTCCAATCTGATATCCAATCTTCCACCACCTAATCTTTTTGTTATCCTCATCACCTTACTCTTTCCTATATTCACTTTTAATTTTCTTCTTTTACATATCCTACCAAACTCATCCACCAACCTCTGCAACGTCTCTTCAGAATCTCCCAAAAGCACAGTGTCATCAGCAAAGAGCAACTGTGACAACTCCCATTTTGTGTTAGATTCTTTATCTTTTAACCCCACACCTCTTGCCAACACCCGTGCATTCACTTCTTTTACAACCCCATCTATAAATACAGTGTTACCTTGCGTTACGAGCTTAATTCGTTCCAGAAGGCTGTTCGAGTGCTGATACCAAACGAATTTGTTCCCATAAGGAATAATGTAAATTAGATTAATCCGTTTCAGACGCCAAAAAAAAACAATTACAAAAGCACTTACATAAATACACTTACATAATTGTTCGAGTTGGGAGCTGCTCATATGCCGAGGTACCACTGTACATATATTGAACAACCACAGTGACATCACACATCCTTGTCTAAGGCCTACTTTTACTGGGAAATAATCTCCCTCTCTCCTACATACTCTAACCTGAGCCTCACTAACCTCGTAAAAACTCTTCACTGCTTTCAGTAACCTACCTCCTATTCCATACACCTGCAACATCTGCCACATTGCCTCCCTATCCACCCTGTCATATGCCTTTTCCAAATCCATAAATGCCTCAAAAACCTATTTACCCTTATCTAAATATTGTTCACCTATATGTTTCACTGTAAACACTTGGTCTACACACCCCTACCTTTCCTAAAGCCTCCTTGTTCATCTGCTATCCTACTCTCTGTCTTACTCTTAATTCTTTCAATAATAACTCTACCATACACTTTACCAAGTATACTCAACAGACTTATTCCCCTATAATTTTTTGCACTCTCTTTTTTCCCTTTTGCCTTTATACAAAGAAACTATGCACGCTCTCTGCTAATCCCTAGGTACCTTACCCTCTTCCATACATTTATTAAATACAGTGGTACCTCGGTATACGAACATCTCCCAATTTGAAGAATTATATAAGTGTATTTTTGTAAGTGTATTTTTGGGAGTTTGAAATGGATTAATCTAATTTACATTATTCCTTATTCCTTTGGGTTGAGCAAGTGTTCTGTTAGTGGGACGGATTGTGAAGGACCTGCCTAGTATGGGCCAACAGGCCTGCTGCAGTGTTCCTCCTTTCTTATGTTCTTATGTTAACAAATTTGTTTGGTATCGGCACTCGAACAGCCTTCTGGAATGAATTAAGCTCGTAACCCAAGGTACCACTTTACATGTAATAGCACCAACCACTCCAAAACTATATCCCCACCTGCTTTTAACATTTCTATCTTTATCCCATCAATCCCAGCTGCCTTACCCCCTTTCTTTCTACCCACTGCCTCACAAACTTCCCCCACACTCACAACTGGCTCTTCCTCACTCCTACAAGATGTCATTCCTCCTTGCCCTATACACGAAATCACAGCTTCCCTATCTTCATTAACATTTAACAATTCCTCAAAATATTCCCGCCATCTTCCTCATACCTCTAACTCTCCATTTAATAACTCTCCTCTCCTATTTTTAACTGTCAAATCCATTCACTCCCCAGGCTTCCTTAACTTATTAATTTCACTCCAAAACTTTTTCTTATTTTCAACAAAATTTGTTGATAACATCTCACCCACTCTCTTTTTACATTGCTTCACCACTCTCTTAACCTCTCTTTTTCTCTCCATATACTCTTCCCTCCTTGCATCACTTCTACTTTGTAAAAACCTCTCATATGCTAACTTTTTCTCCCTTACTACTCTCTTTACATCATCATTCCACCAATTACTCTTCTTCCCTCCAGCACCCACTTTCCTGTAACCACAAACTTCTGCTGAACACTCTAACACTACATTCTTAAACCTACTCCATACATTTTTAACCCCATTGCCTATACTCTCACTAGCCCATCTATCCTCCAATAGTTGTTTATATCTTACCCTAACTGCCTCCTCTTTTAGTTCATAAATAGCCTTTTCACAGTAACAAATGCAGTGCTTGGAGTTTTCACAAAAACTCAGAACAGATTTCTTGGGCAGGAAAATATGCATCTTAAAATATAATACAATATGCATAAATATGATAAAAGTAAACTAAGCCACACGAAGTCGGTCAGCATGCAAAACCACCCTTATCTGTATACAAATGTTAAAATCATCAAATAATATACAGTGGACCATCGGTTTTCGTTCACCTCCAAACTCGAACAATTATGTAAATGTATTTTTGTAAGAGCTATTGTAAGTGTATTTTTGGGGTTCTGAAACTACTAATCTAATTTACATTTGTCCTTATGGGAACAAATTCGTTCAGTAATGGCACTCAAACAGCATTCTGGAATGAATTTTCAATGAAAACCGAGGGTCCACTGTAGTATAAGTTCAGTACAGTATTAGGAATCAAAGTAGAAAACAGAATCTCAAAATTATTCTCATATACAAACCCCCTTACAAAAAAGTGAAGTGTAGTGATACGTTATACAAGCCTCAAATCATCCAGGTTGTAAAAAAGAGCTGCCAGCTGTCACCAGTACACTCAACACACAAGTAAATACTTTTTTTCCTAGTAAATTTTTACATAATAATGTTTTTTTACTATAAACTTTTTCACCAGCTAGCCTAGATCTGTCAAATGTGCCAGAAGTAAAGTTGTGATGTAGAAGAGTGTGCAGTGAAATTTTACGTTTACAATCATTTGGGTGGGTGTAAGTGTAAATTAATGGGAATTACAGATAACGAGAGTAGGACATATTGTTTTGGATGTGTTCATGAGACAAAAAAGAAAATTAGGTGATTATCATTCATTTAGCTAATAATGGGGTGTGTTAGGGAGATAAGATGTTTTTTAACAGTAGTTTTGAAAGTGGTGATTGAGTCTGCATTTCTAGAGTTTTCAGGTAGAGAGTTCCAGATTTTAGGCCCTTTTATGTGCATCAAATTTTTGTAGAGGTTTAGCCGGACACGAGGAATGTCATAGAGATTTTTGTGTCTGGTATTATGTCTATGGGTCCTGTTGCAACTGTCAAGAAAGTGTTTTAGTTCAGGGTTAATATTAGAATTTATGGTTTTGTAAATATAGGTTGCACAGTAGTAGATGTGAATGTTCTGTACAATGGGTAAGTTTAGGTCTTTGAAGAGTGGGGGAGGGGGTTGCCTAGGATTGGATTGCGTGATAATTCTTATTGCAGCTTTTTGTTGGATTATTATTGGTTTTAGGTGGGTTGCTGCTGTTGAACCCCAGGCACAAATAGCATAGGTGAGGTAGGGATAGATAAGTGAATAGTATAGTGTGAGTAGGGGTGATTGTGGTACGTAGTAACGTATATTTTAGAGAGAATCCCAACAGTTTTGGATACTTTTTTGGTTATGTGTTGGACATGGGTGCTGAATTTCAGGTTGCTGTCAAGGTGCAGGCCCAGGAATTTGCCCTCATTTTGTTTAGTAATAAGAGTAATAAGAGGTGTTGGGCTAAAAGATAAAGAAGCAAATACAAAGTGGGAGTTGTCACAGTTGCTTTTTGCTGATGACACTGTGCTTTTGGGAGATTCTGAAGAGAAGTTGCAGAGGTTGGTGGATGAATTTGGTAGGGTGTGTAAAAGAAGAAAATTGAAAGTGAATATAGGAAAGAGTAAGGTGATGAGGATAACAAAAAGAATAGGTGACGAAAGATTGGATATCAGATTGGAGGGAGATAGTATGGAGGAGGTGAATGTATTCAGATATTTGGGAGTGGACATGTCGGCGGATGGGTCTATGAAGAATGAGGTGAATCATAGAATTGATGAGGGGAAAAGGGTGAGTGGAGCACTTCGAGTCTGTGGAGACAAAGAACCTTGTCCATGGAAGTAAAGAGGGGAATGTATGAGAGTATAGTTATACCAACGCTCTTATATGGGTGTGAAGCATGGGTGATGAATGTTGCAACGAGGAGAAGGCTGGAGGCAGTGGAAATGTCATGTCTGAGGTCAATGTGTGGTGTGAATATAATGCAGAGAATTCGGAGTTTGGAAATTAGGAGGAGGTGCGGGATTACCAAAACGATTGTCCAGAGAGCTGAGGAGGGGTTGTTGAGGTGGTTTGGACATGTAGAGAGAATGGAACGAGACAGAGTGACTTCGAGAGTGTATAAATCTGTAGTGGAGGGAAGGCGGGGTAGGGTCGGCCTAGGAAAGGGTGGAGGGAGGGGTAAAGGAAGTTTTGTGTGCGAGGGCTTGGACTTCCAACAAGCATGTGTGAGCGTATTTGATAGGAGTGAATGGAGGCATATGGTTTTTAATACTTGACGTGCTGTTGGAGTGTGAGCAAAGTAACATTTATGAAGGGATTCAGGGAAACCGGCAGGCCGGACTTGAGTTCTGGAGATGGGAAGTACAGTGCCGGCACTCTGAAGGAGGAGTGTTAATATTGCAGTTTTATAACTGTAGTGTAAAGCACCCCTCTGGCAAGACAGTGATGGAGTGAATGATGATGAAAGTTTTTCTTTTTCGGGCCACCCTGCCTTGGTGGGAATCGGCCGATGTGTTAATAATAAATAAAAAAAAATAAGAGTGTTCTCAATCATAATGTTAACGTGTGCAACACCTGCTCTGTTACCAAACATAATATAGAAGGTTTTGTCAGTGTTAAGTGTGAGTTTACTGGCAGTCATCCAGGTCGATATTTTTACTAGCTCTTCGTTTACAATGGTGTTGAGGGAGGCAAGATTTGGGTGGGAGATGACATAAGTCGTGTCTTCAGCAAAGAGAATAGTTTTAAGGTATTGAGATACATTGGGAAGATCATTGATGAATAAAAGGAAGAGGTATGCTTAAGGCACATTCCCCTTAGAAAAATGAAGAGAAGATGTAAACTAGAAAGAGAGAGACGCTCTCTCTACAGGTGAAGTCGAAGAATCACAGAGCTGCTCAGAGGCCATTCTATCTGAAATACGGAAGGAGGCACTGGCCAGAGTAATAGAAAATATTGAACTTAAGCTTTAGGAATCATACACGAGCAAAGAAACACAGAAAGAACTTAAAGCCCTAAATATAGGGCAAAAATCACATCCAGTATTGGGCCCCTGCTTAAACGAGATGGGACTTACACAGATGACAGCAAAGAAATGAGTGAGATACTGAAGTCCCAGTATGACTAGGGTTTAGTGAGCCGTTAATCAGAATAAGGGTCGACAATCTAAATTAATTTTTTATGACCAAAACTCAAAATTTATTTAATTCAAGAATTTCTGATAATCCTAACATCACAGGACTTTGAAAAAGCAATAACATGCCCATGTACTCTGCCCCAGGACCAGACTCGCAGAACTCCGTGTTCATCAAGAACTGCAAGAGACCCCTTTCATGTGCCTAAAATATTCTATGGAGAAGGAGCGTAGACACAGGGGGATTCATTCCACAGTCACTAAAAACAACAGATATAGCCCCACTCCACAAAGGTGGCAGCAAAGCAATTGCAAAGAATTATGGACTGATAGCACTAATGTCCCACATCATAAAATTCTTTGAAAGCATTCTAAGAAGCAAGATCACCAACCACTTGGATACCCAACAATTGTATAACCCAAGGCAGCATGGGTTTAGAGCAGGTCACTCCTGCCTCTGCTACTGAACCACTATGACATGGTCTTGGATGCACTGGAGGACAAACAAAATGTAGATATAGTATACATAGACTTTGTGAAATCCTTTGACAAGTGTGATCATGGTGTAATAGCACACAAAATGCGTGAAAAAAGAATAACAAGAGAAGTGGGTAGATGGATCTAAAACTTCCTAACAAATAGAATGCAAAGAGTAATGACATAGACCTATATCAAACTTGCCCTTACTTTTGAAAATATTCAGAAAAATAATACACAAATGACTTTACTCCTACCTTATATTCAACAACATACTTAACCCCTGCCAGTTTGGGTTTAGACCAAAAAAAAATACGAATGATGCTATTATAGAAATGCTTGAACTAATATATACAGTCCTCGATAAAAATGAATATCCACTGGGGCTCTTCACTGACTTATGGAAAGCATTTGATACAGTGGACCACAATCTCCTGCACCTAAAACTAAGTCATTACGACATCAGAGGACACTCCCTCGATTACCTAAAATCTTATCTTAACAATAGACACCAGTATGTATATGTAAATGGTGTCAACTCCACTATCCACCCTGTAGCTGTCGGAGTGCCCCAGGGTAGTGTCCTAGGCTCACTCCTCTTTCTCATCTACATCAATGATCTCCCCATTGCATCTCAACTCCTTAAACCAGTTCTAAAAATTAGACACATATGCAACATCTGGATATCTTTAATGTAGACGTTTTGCCATCCAGTGGCTTTATCAAAATTCAAATTCTAGGACATAATTTGAAGATATTAGAACTACATACAAAAGATGAGGTAATCAGTCCCTCAGCTTGGAGTTGGTGTGAAGAGCACTGTAGTCATGAAGAATCTGGAGCACAGGCAAGAAGACTGGCGCTTATATACTGGTGTCAGGTGAAAAGGGGGTGGGTAGCAGACAAAGGCATTGTCACTGGTAGGCAGGATTCCCCAGTAGAAGTAGGTCATACCCAAGGGACGGGTTAGTAGAAGTGAAGGTTATGGAGATGTCCTCTGAACCAAGATTCCATGATGTTGCAGTGTCTGACAAGTTGTACATGTACAACTTGTCATACCGACAATACTGACAAGATGAAAATTAGACACATATGCAACATCTGGGTATCTTCAATGTAGATGATTTGCCATCCAGTGGCTTTATCAATACACAGTCACCATCAATCAGTCTCTAGCAGCACAGCAGGAAGGGAAGAGACATTGTAGTCCAATGTTGACCACCAAACCACAACATCCCCAATCTCCATAAAATTTGCACAAATTCATCCAGAGATACAGTGTTACCTTGCTCACATTCCAATCACATGTCATATCCCATAGAACACTTGCCTTATTCCCATACACATTAAACTGAAGTCTTACCATCAGATGCTGATGTTTTGCAGTGTGCAAGCAACTCAATGGGTATATCTCTAGGTGGGGCCATATTATACTGTAGGCTGTGAGTAAGATCATAGCTGTAACTGCAAAGAAAGGCATTTTGCATGAATAATTATATTACATCTCCATGGGGAAGTGGAATAGAATTCTTCCTCCATAAGCCATGCGTGTCATAAGAGGCGACTAAAATGCCGGGAGCAAGGGGCTAGTAACCCCTTCTCCTGTATATATTACTAAATGTAAAAGGAGAAACTTTCATTTTTCCTTTTGGGCCACCCTGCCTCAGTGGGAAACGGCCGACGTGTTGAAAGAAAGAAGAAGAATTATATTACATGCTAAAGTAGGAGAAACATGTAGAGAGGGTGTGGTAGGCAAGTTTGGGGTGTCAGGTGTAAATGATAATGGGAGCCCTTTGATTGAACTTTGTATAGAAAGGGGTTTAGTTATAGGTAATACATATTTTAAGAAAAAGAGGATAAATAAGTATACAAGATATGATGTAGGGCGTAATGACAGTAGTTTGTTGGACTACGTATTGGTAGATAAAAGACTGTTGAGTAGACTTCAGGATGTACATGTTTATAGAGGGGCCACAGATATATCAGATCACTTTTTAGTTATAGCTACAGTGGGAGTAAAAGGTAGATGGGATACAAGGAAAATAGAAGCAGTAAGTAAGAGAGAGGTGAAGGTTTATAAACTAAAAGAGGAGGCAGTTAGGGTAAGATATAAACAACTATTGGAGGATAGATGGGCTAGTGAGAGTGTAGGCAATGGGGTCGAAGATGTATGGGGTAGATTTAAAAATGTAATGTTAGAGTGTTCAGCAGAAGTTTGTGGTTACAGGCGAGTGGGTGCGGGAGGGAAGAAGAGCGACTGGTGGAATGATGATGTAAAGAGAGTAGTAAGGGAGAAAAAGTTAGCCTATGAGAGGTTTTTACAAAGTAGAAGTGATGCAAGGAGGGAAGAGTATATGGAGAAAAAGAGGTTAAGAGAGTGGTGAAGAAATGTAAAAGAGAGCAAATTAGAGAGTGGGTGAGATGTTATCAACAAATTTTGTTGAAAATAAGAAAAAGTTTTGGAGTGAGATTAATAAGTTGAGGAAGCCTAGGGAACAAATGGATTTGACAGTTAAAAATAGGAGAGGAGAGTTATTAAATGGAGAGTTAGAGGTATTGGGAAGATGGAGGGAATATTTTGAGGAGTTGTTAAATGTTAATGAAGACAGGGAAGCTGTGATTTCGTGTATAGGGCAAGGAGGAATAACATCTTGTAGGAGTGTGGAAGAGCCAGTTGTGAGTGTGGAGGAAGTTCGTGAGGCAGTGGGTAGAATGAAAGGGGGTAAGGCAGCTGGGATTGATGGGATAAAGATAGAAATGTTAAAAGCAGGTGGGGATATAGTTTTGGAGTGGTTGGTGCTATTATTTAATAAATGTATGGAAGAGGGTAAGGTACCTAGGGATTGGCAGAGAGCATGTATTGTTCCTTTGCATAAAGGCAAAGGGGACAAAAGAGAGTGCAAAAATTATAGGGGAATAAGTCTGTTGAGTGTACCTGGTAAAGTGTATGGTAGAGTTATTATTGAAAGAATTAAGAGTAAGACAGAAAGCAGGATAGCAGATGAACAAGGGGCTTTAGGAAAGGTAGGGGTGTGTAGACCAAGTGTTTACAGTGAAACATATGGCGAACAGTATTTGGATAAGGGTAAAGAGGTTTTTGTGGCATTTATGGATTTGGAAAAGGCGTATGATAGGGTGGATAGGGTTCCAATGTGGCAGATGTTGCAGGTGTATGGAATAGGAGGTAGGTTACTGAAAGCAGTGAAGAGTTTTTATTAGGATAGTGAGGCTCAGGTTAGAGTGTGTAGGAGGGAGGGGGACTATTTCCCAGTAAAAGTGGGCCTTAGACAAGGATGTGTGATGTCATCGTGGTTGTTCAATATATTTATAGATGGGGTTGTAAGAGAAGTGAATGCGAGTGTCTTGGCAAGAGGTGTGGGGTTAAAAGATAAAGAATCAAATACAAAGTGGGAGTTGTCACAGTTGCTTTTTGCTGATGACACTGTGTTTTTGGGAGATTCTGAAGAGAAGTTGCAGAGGTTGGTGGATGGATGAATTTGGTAGGGTGTGTAAAAGAAGAAAATTGAAAGTGAATATAGGAAAGAGTAAGGTGATGAGGATAACAAAAAAATTTGGGACGAAAGATTGGATATCAGATTGGAGGGAGAGAGTATGGAGGAGGTGAATGTATTCAGATATTTGGTAGTGGACATGTCAGCAGATGGGTCTATGAAGGATGAGGTGAATCATAGAATTGATGAGGGAAAAGGGTGAGTGGAGCACTTGAGTCTGTGGAGACAAAGAACTTTGTCCATGGAAGTAAAGAGGGGAATGTATGAGAGTATAGTTATACCAACACTCTTATATGGGTGTGAAGCATGGGTGATGAATGTTGCAATGAGGAGAAGGCTGGAGGCAGTGGAGATGTCATGTCTGAGGTCAATGTGTGGTGTGAATATAATGCAGAGAATTAGGAGTTTGGAAATTAGGAGGAGGTGCGGGATTACCAAAACTATTATCCAGAGAGCTGAGGAGGGGTTGTTGAGGTGGTTCGGACATGTAGAGAGAATGGAACGAGACAGAATGACTTCGAGAGTGTATAAATCGGTAGTGGAGGGAAGGCGGGTTAGGGGTCGGCCTAGGAAAGGTTGGAGGGAGGGGGTAAAGGAGGTTTTGTGTGCGAGGGGCTTGGACTTCCAGCAAGCATGTGTGAACGTATTTGATAGGAGTGAATGGAGACAAATGGTTTTTAATACTTGATGTGCTGTTGGAGTGTGAGCAAAGTAACATTTATGAAGGGATTCAGGGAAACCGGCAGGCCGGACTTGAGTCCTGGAGATGGGAAGTACAGTGTCTGCACTCTGAAGAAGGGGTGTTAATGTTGCAGTTTTATAACTGTAGTGTAAAGCACCCCTCTGGCAAGACAGTGATGGAGTGAATGATGATGAAAGTTTTTCTTTTTCGGGCCACCCTGCCTTGGTGGAAATCGGCCGATGTGTTAATAAAAAAATAAAAAATAAATTATATTACAGTATTTTTACATTATATTTTCTAAATAAACTCATAATGAAGAATTTTAATAACACACTTATCCCCATCAATAGTTTAAACAACAGAAATGTTCATATATGTATGTATACTTGTCTAACTAGGTTTACAGGGAGCAAGTAAACCCTCACTGTAACAGATTTTGAGTAAAATGGGCCAAATTACCGATTTATGTGCACTTTATAGGATAGTTAAAATAGATGAATGGGCAAGGAAAGGATAGTGAAATAGCTAAGAATTTGGTCGAATGGAGCAAGGGAATTGGCCTCAAATACGACTCAAAGTCGGTGAAATCACTGATGTGTAAATTGAGCTGAGGCACTGAGAGCAATATTAATTTTGGGGGTCTGGACAGAGAATAAGTTAAGTGTAACTAAACATGAAAAGTGATGCAGAAACTTACTGCAGCAAATGGACACTGACTCAAAGCTTTGAGTACAAGACTTTTGATGTAAATTTAACATTGCAGATGACATCAGCTACATCAAAAGTGCATGGGTGCCCCAATCAATATTAAAAGCAGGCTGGGGGAAAATTATGGCCTAGTGAGGAGAATAATTTCATAGATTTTCCCTCAGCTGAGAGCTATGTCCAGGAAATTGTTCAGCTGGTAAGAAGATTGCCATGTGTGGGCTTTGAAAATATGCAGGAAGAAGAAGCAAATGAAATGTTAAATGATGAGGAAGAAAGAAGTCCAGAGGAAATGTTGGCAGAGTGCAATGCCCATATACAAGAGAGGAAAATAACAGACAAGAATGAGAAAGAAGAACCTACAGAGAAACAGTTAACACAACAACAGTTAAGCAAACAGTTCCATATTACTGGTAAATCTACAGTTTTTCACTGAAGAGGACCCTGACAAAGCTAGAAGCACTACTTCTAGCTGTATAAAGAACTGCAGGGTAAAACAGACCAAAGATGCATTACAGAATTCCTCAGTACTCCAGTATAACCATCAACTTCAATGCAAGACCCTCAGCCATCCACTTCAGCCAGTGATAAACAACCTTCCATCTAAGCCCAATACACTCCTTTCAAAATTGACATACTCCAGCAACAAGAATTGAAGGCAAGAAATATTATTTATGTAACTTTTGTAGCTATAAGTATTGTATTAAATATAGCATATCACTGCATCCACCTACAACTGCAGTTATCATTTTTTTTCCAATTTCAAGACCTAAAAGAATTGGTTTGGCATTTTTGGAGGTCTGAGAAACACAAAACTATTTTTCCCATATGTTCTTCAGTTCATTTTAGACAATTGTTTTGTCTAAAATGGACTTAGACTTATTTTATTCCTATAGTTTTGGACTGTACATAGCAAGATCACTAACCTGAAGTAGAAGTTAGAAGAGAGATCAATGTTTTGAAAAAGTCGCACATATTTAGGCTCATCATCATGGGTTTTCCGAGCAGATTCATGGGGGATGTAAATCATAGTTGTGTCTTCAACCTGAAAAATTAAAAACAATATTGTATACAATAATTTCCATGCCAGCACTGGTATATAATAAGTACAAAACTGAAAGTAATTCAACATGTAGTTCACAGAAACTAACAAGATAACCAAATATAAATGCTGTATTTTACTACTAGTCAGGCCCAGACTCATGGAACTACGTGTTAATCAAGAACTGCAAGAAACCCCTATCATGTGCTTTTAACATCCTATGGAGGGAGAGCATGGACACGGGTTGTCCCACAGCTGCTAAAAACAACAGATATAGCCCCACTCCACAAAGGGGACAGTAAAGCAATAGCAAAGAGCTACAGACTGATAGTACTAACATCCCATATCACAAAAAATATTGATGTACCCCGTGTCCATAGCAACCTATGTAAGAATTCTATGCACATAAAGGGCCCCAGAATCTGGAACTCATTACCAGGAAATGCTAAAATGACCTTGTCTGAAAATCAATTTAGGACTCTACTCAAAAACCACCTACTCACCCAAAACTAAATACGTACTCATACTTTAAATTGCTTTCTAATAGTATGCTCAAAGTTATTTTCCTATAAAATAATTTCAATTTTTACTATTATATTACCACCTAATCACCCTATACCAAATACTCAAACTGTAAATTACTCTCAAAATGCTCAATGTTATTTTCATTAAGATACTAAATTTTTACTATTTTATTCCATCCTACTAAACACTTGTTTCAATGTCTATCATCATTTTGTAATGAACAATGTATTATCATCATATCATAATTTGAATGATCTACCAATACAATCTCACTCAATTACTCTAATATTATGTTCATAGTCTATAAGCCATTAGATTAAGCTGCCCCTAATGCCAAGGCATGCCAGAGGCTCTCCTTGCACTTCAATTTATGATTGTAATGTAAACCTATGTACACAAGCAAAGAAATAAAATTGTATTGTATTGTATTGTATAATTACTGGACCACTATGACAAGGTCCTGGATGCTATAGAGGATAAACAAAATGCCGATGTAGTATACACAGACTTTGCAAAAGCCTTCGACAAGTGTGACCATGGTGTAATAGCGCACAAAATGCGTGATAAAGAAATAACAGGAAAATTTGGTAGATGGATCTATAATTTCCTAACAAATAGAACACAAAGAGTAGCAGTAATCAGAGTAAAGTCTGGGGTGGCTACTGTGAAGAGCTCTGTTCCACAAGGCACAGTACTCGCTCCCATCCTGTTTCTCATCCTCATATCTGACATAGACAGGGATATAAGCCACAGCACTGTGTCTTCCTTTGCAGATGACACTCAAATTTGCATGACAGTGTTCTTCATTGAAGACAGTGCAAGACTCCAGGTGGACATCAACCAAATCTTTAAATGGGCAGTAGAAAACAATATAAAATTCAATGATGAGAAATTTCAATTACATTGGACCCCCGGTTTAAGTACTGCTCCAAACTCGAACAATTATGTAAGTGTATTTTTGTAAGTGTGTTTGTAAGTGTATTTTTGGGGGTCTAAAATCACTCATTATGAAAGCAAAAGACTCAGCAGAAGATGCAAGATCTCCCAATGAAAAGCAGAGGTGCCACTAGCACGATAAGAGACAACACAATAAGTGTCAGGGGCCCAAAACTGTTCAACTGCCTCAGCATACATAAGGAGGATTACCAACAGACCCCTGGCTGTCTTCAAGAAGGAGCTGGACAGGCACCTAAAGTCACTACCTGATCAGGGTTGTTGAGGTGGTTTGGTCATTTAGAGAGAATGGATCAAAGTAGAATGACCTGGAGAGCATATAAATCTGTAGGGGAAGGAAGGCGGGGAAGGGGTCGTCCTCGAAAACGATGGAGGGAGGGGGTAAAGGAGGTTTTGTGGGCGAGGGGCTTGGACTTCCAGCAGTATGTGTGAGCGTGTTAGATAGGAGTGAATGGAGACGAATGGTTTTTGGGACCTGACGAGCTGTTGGAGTGTGAGCAGGGTAATATTTATTGAAGGGATTCAGGGAAACCGGTTATTATAGATTTAGCCAGACTTGAGTTCTGGAAATGGGAAGTACAATGCCTGTACTTTAAAGGAGGGGACTGGGATAGTGCCAGTTTGGAGGGACTATTCTAAACTGTAGTATCTGAGTGCCTCTGCAAAGACAGTGATTATGTATGAGTGAGGTGAAAGTGTTGAATGATGATGAAAGTATTTTCTTTTTGGGGATTTTCATTCTTTTTGGGTCACCCTGCCTCGGTGGGAGATGGCCGACTTGTTGAAAAAAAAAAATAAAGCATTATTTTAAGAAATAATTAAAAATACAGTGGACCCTCGGTTAACGAATACCCCGGAAATCGTGCAATTATGTAAGTATAATTTTGTAAGTTCTTGTGGAAGTGTATTTTTGGGGGTCTGAAATAGACTAACCTACGTGAAATTTTTCCTTAAGGGAGTAAATTCGTTCGGTAATGGCACTTGAGCAGACTTCAGGAGTGAAGTTTTTACGAAACTCGGGGGTCCACTGTATTGCTAATATGAAAAAAATTATTTTACAATCAAATCTAGAGAGAATGGAACAAAACAGAATGACTTCGAGAGTGTATAAATCTGTAGTGGAGGGAAGGCGGGGTAGGGGTCGGCCTAGGAAAGGTTGGAGGGAGGGGGTAAAGGAGGTTTTGTGTGCGAGGGGCTTGGATTTCCAGCAAGCATGAGTGAGCATACTTGATAGGAGTGAATGGAGACAAATAGTTTTTAATACTTGACGTGCTGTTGGAGTGTGAGCAAAGTAACATTTATGAAGGGATTCAGGGAAACCGGCAGGCCGGACTTGAGTCCTGGAGATGGGAAGTACGTACAGTGTCTGCACTCTGAATGAGGGGTGTTAATGTTGCAGTTTTATAACTGTAGTGTAAAGCACCCCTCTGGCAAGACAGTGATGGAGTGAATGATGATGAAAGTTTTTCTTTTTCGAGCCACCCTGCCTTGGTGGGAATCGGCTGATGTGTTAATAAAAAAAAAAATATTTACACTTTATAAATAAGAAATATTTACACTTATCTTGGAGGAGATGGTGGCAGAGGGCAGCGTTGGTCTCAGTGCCCCTATATACCTCAAACAACAATGGAGGAGTTAAGTTTCGTTTCGTCATTTTTCTATCGCTTAATCGCTTAACTTACTTGCTACACTGTTAGTGCTACACTTTATCGCTGGCTGGCACTATAGCCTTTATCGACTCCACTTTGATACTTTGCTACGATTTCTTTCTTTAATTCGATGGTGTTCCTCACTTTCTTTACCAAAGGACTGGCAGTAGGAGCTTTCTTTGGGCCCATGGTGGCTTATTTAGCAGTCACACACAATAATCAAGGGCCAAAAACAATGGATTGTTAAGAAAATTTTGAATGAACTTGCAGGATATGGTTCACTCAACCAGAAACAATGCTACACTGCCTGAGAATGTGTGTGGGAGGTGGGCTTGCGGGCTTTGTATGCGCACTGGAAGGAGGGGTGGGCACGCCTCTGGCAAGACAGTGATGGAGTGAATGATGATGAAAGTTTTTCTTTTACAGGCCACCCTGCCTTGTTGGGAATTGGCTGATGTATTAATAAAAAAATAAAAAATAATCAAATCTAGCAAAGAATTCCTCAAATCTGTTAACAAATAGGCTGCATTATATATTTAGTTCACAGTAAGGATAGATAACATACCTTGTAAATTGTGTGTAAGCCTATTACAGCAACTTTTCTTCTTTTAGTCACTAAGATGATGTAGTATCCCTCTAAGAACCTTACAAACCCAACAATCCCAAATGCTGATACAGTTCTTGATAGTCCAAACATCTGTCGCTGACCAGACTGTGCTCGGTTACCTTCATTGATCATGCCCAACAATTCTTTAATTTGTCTTTGACTATATTCTACCTGAAATTAAAGGGACAAATAATTATAAGACCATAAATTTGGTCTCAACCAAACTCACATTAGATCTTTTTAGGAAATGTTTGAGTCCCACACCTCGAACTATTTTTCTGGGTCCTTCTTCTTATGCAAATTAACATTAATGCACGATTAGACCAATATTTAAATATAATATACTGTACTTTAGTTGACTAAATACAAAAACAGTTATCATATACAGTATGTGTACACAGATATAAGCTAATTAATGCATCAAGCACTACCTTGGTATAAAACTAATAAATATAAACAACGAGTTTCTGTCTGTGGAAACTTGGAAAAGTCAATAAATTTCTCACCTTATCATCGGTAATATTTAGTGTGTGAGATTCTGTACGGTCAATTTTTAACACTCTGAACTTTGTTTGGGTGTTGTTGGAACCAATCAAGTACAGCCTCTGAAATGTATATAGCATGTCAGGTTATTTGAATTACCCTTTTTTGTTAACAAAATAGGAATCGGAAAGTCAATACCATACATACTGAGACAAAAGGTTTAAAAATAAAAGTAGGCTGAAAATGTTAGTCTTGTCAACTCCACTATTCATTATTGATTTGTTTATCATGGTTACACAGTATACACAGTACATAAATTTGAGTAAAGTAAATTCCTACTATAAAACATTTTCTTTAGATATACAGTAGGGCCCTGCTTTACGGCAGTTTGGCCTTATGGTGTTCTGCTAATATGTACATTTCAAATTACGACCAAAACTCGCTATACGGCTACCCCCCCTCCACCTGACTCACTAATATGGTCACTGCATGCCACCTGGTTTGTTTATATTATCCGTGAGCTCAGCGTCTCTCCATTATGTCTGGAAACTTTCCAAAATTTCAAGTGTTTTAAAGTTATTGTGTATTTTATATGTACATACAGTCATCCCTCCATTTTCGTGTATCTCCGTTATCGGTGATTTCAGTTTTCGGGCACTTTTTTCGTGGAAATATTGGCTCTGTTTTCGGTGATTGGCTCCATTTTCATTGATGGTACGGAACCTGTCCAGTGCCCAGCACACATACAAAGCCTGCAAGCCCGCCTCCCATGCACATTCACAGGCAGTGTAGCATTGTTTATGGTTGAGTGAACATCATCCTGCGAGTTCATACAAAACATTTGTTAACAATCCATTGTTTTTGGCCCTTGATTATTGTGTGTGACTACTAAATAAGCTACCATGTGCCCAAAGAAAGCTCCTAGTGCCAGTCCTTTGGTAAAGAAAGTGAGGAACACCATAGAACTGAAGAAAGAAATAATAGAAAAATATGATAGTGGCGTACGTATGGCCGAGCTCGCCAGGATATACAATAAGGCCCCATCAACCTTCGGTTCCATTGTGGTGAAGAGAAAAGAAATCACTGAAGCTAATGTTGTGAAAGGGGTGAATACGATAACGAAACAGAGATCACAATCAATTGAAAATATGGAGAAATTGTTGTTGGTGTGGATAAACGAAAAACAGCTAGCGGGTGATAGTGTTGTGCAATCCATCATATGTGAAAAAGCAAGGCAGTTGCATACCGATCTTGTCAAGAAAATGCCTGGAACCAGTGCTGATGTGAGTGATTTTAAGGCCAACAAAGGCAGGTTCGAAAAATTCAAGAAGCGAAGTGGTATACACAGTGTTGTAAGGCATGGTGAGGGTGCCAATTCAGACAAACATGCGGCTGAAAAATTTGTGAGCAAATTCAAAGAATATGTACAGGCTGAAAATTTCAAACCCCAACAAGTGTTTAATTGTGACGAAACAGGCCTGTTTTTTTAAGAAAATGCCATGAAGGACCTACATCACGCAGGAGGAAAAGGCACTGCCAGGACACAAGCCTATGAAAGACAGGCTAACTCTCATGTTGTGTGGTAATGCTAGTGGGGATTTCAAAGTGAAGCCTTTGCTCGTGTATCACTCTGAAAATCCCAGAGTGTTCAAGAAAAACAGTGTTGTCAAGAGTAAATTGTGTTATGTGGAAGGCTAACAGTAAGGTATGGGTCACGAGGGAAATTTTCCTGGAATGGTTTAATCAAGTGTTTGGCCCGAGTGTGAAGAACTACCTCCTAGAAAAGAAATTGGGACTCAAGTGCCTCCTGGTAATGGACAATGCTCCTGCTCATCCTCCAGACTTGGAAGTTCTTGTGAAGTTCTTGCCTCCTAACACCACTCCTCTCATCCAATCCATGGAACAGCAGATCATTGCAAACTTCAAAAAACTGTACACCAAAGCAATGTTTCAAAGGTGCTTTGATGTGACCTCAGACACTGCATTGACCCTAAGAGAGTTCTGGAGGGATCACTTCAATATCTTCCATTGCATAGGCCTTATAGATAAAGCTTGGCAGGGAGTGACTTCCAGGACGATGAACTCTGCTTGGAGAAAGTTGTGGCCAGATTCTGTCCAAGAGAGGGATTTTGAAGGGTTTGGGGCTGACCCTGAGGAGCCTATGGAAGTTGTGGAAAGTATTGCATGGGGTGGATGTGAGTGGAGAGGATGTGGAAGAGTTGGTGGAGGACCACAATGAAGATCTAACCACTGAAGAGCTACACGAGCTTGAGGTGCAACACCATCAAACCAGAATTCAGGAATTGCTTCAATGAAGGAGGAAGAGAGATGTAAGGTGCCTTCTTCAAAGATTAAGGACATTTGTGCAAAGTGGAGTGAGGTGCATTCATTTGTAGAGGAACATCACCCTGACAAAGATGTTGCAATCCGTGTCGGCAACATGTACAATGGCAATCTCTTGTCCCATTTTAGGGAATTATAAAGAGACGCCAGCAACAGAGCTCTCTGGACAGATATTTAGTGCCACAGGTGTGCAGTGACTCATAAGCTGGTCCTAGTGGCAGTAAAAGACAAAAAAAGGGAAGTGACCCCAGATGAGGACTTGGTACCTAGAGTCCTTATGGAGGGGATTCCCCTTCCAAACAATAGCCTCTCTTCCCTCTCCCCTTCTCCCTCTCTTCCATCCAGTAACATCAGTCTTCAATAAAGGTAAGTGTCAAGATGAATGTTCATTCTTTTGTGCATGTAAATCTATCTTTAAGGTCCCCCCAATTTTTTTTTTAAAACTTCTGGGTGTCTGGAACGGATTAATTGAATTTACATTATTTCTTATGGGGAAAATGGTTTCAGTTTTCGTCAATTTCAGTTTTAGTCAACCCCTCTGGAATGGATTAAACACGAAAACGGAGGGTTGACTGTACCCTGATAATTATACTTATGTGTACCTGTACCTAAATACAGTATACTTACACACTGTGCTGGCATGCAGGTACACATTAAAATCACTAAGAGTCTCTACTCTTGAAGACACCATATTAATAATATTAATAATAATAATAATAATAATAATAATAATAATAATACATGTAATAATAATAAAATACACATTAAATGTCATATACTACATTAATACTATAGACATTTCAATTAATCCATTTATGATATTTTTTCAAAATTATATAAGAAGCACTTTACACAACATGTAAACATGATACATACACCCACAGTATAAAAATTGACATAAATACGAGATGTGTTTACCAAGCGGCTTGTAGGAGTGTCGGAAGAATTACATTTTCTCTAGTCCAACACCAGTTACTGGGGGGTAACTGTAGAAAAATATTCTTTTCGTATGCCTTCAATCTATCTACATATTGTCATTCACTCTAAAAATGGTGTGTTGCATGAGAATGGGAGTGTTGCTGTTTATTTATTCTACTACACCAATTTGTACAACTTGAACACAGTGTAAGAGTATTTGAATTGTGAGGTAAAAGTTTCACAAACTCATGCAAACATATGTGAATGAACCAAAATTGGACACATATTAATATGCGCTTATTTCATCTGACTGGGTGACTGCCCACCACCCATTCAGTTAGTTTCTTTACATGTATCTCATTCTCTTTCTCTCTCTCTCTCTCTCTCTCTCTCTCTCTTGTTTACTCTTTCGTTAACTCGTTGGCTCTCGTTGACGATGGCGTCTAAGCTTAGTTGTAATAAAAAGAGGAGTCGTATGCCTCTTACTTTAAATGCCAAGTTAGAAATTATTAAACTTAGTGAACAAGGTATGACTATGGCTGAGATAGCACGTAAGCTTGGTTTGGCTCATCAAACAGTTAGTACAACTGTGAACTCTAAGGAGAAAGTGTTGCAAGAAGTTAAAAGTGCTACACCAGTGAACACTAAAGTTATAAGAAAATGTGATAACCTCATTGCTGACATGGAAAAACTTTTAATGATGTGGATTGATGATCAGACTAGTCACAATGTGCCTTTAAGCTGAGTCATTACCCAGTCCAAAGTCCTATGTCTCTTCAATTCTATGAAGGCTGAGAGAAGTGATGAAGCTGCTACTCACCTCTCACACATTCATATTAATATTTTAAGGTAAGTAATAAGTGTACTGTGTGTGTATTTTATTTTTTATTGTCTTTTAATGCCTAGTTCTATTGCTATATTAGTGTAAACTTGTTGTCTGGCATTTATATGCATTTTTTTTTTTTTTTATTAACACATCGGCCGATTCCCACCAAGGCAGGGTGGCCCGAAAAAGAAAAACTTTCATCATCATTCACTCCATCACTGTCTTGCCAGAAGGGTGCTTTACACTACAGTTATAAAACTGCAACATTAACACCCCTCCTTCAGAGTGCCGGCACTGTACTTCCCATCTCCAGAACTCAAGTCCGGCCTGCCGGTTTCCCTGAATCCCTTCATAAATGTTACTTTGCTCACACTCCAACAGCACGTCAAGTATTAAAAACCATATGCCTCCATTCACTCCTATCAAATACGCTTACACATGCTTGCTGGAAGTCCAAGCCCCTCGCACACAAAACCTCCTTTACCCCCTCCCTCCAACCTTTCCTAGGCCGACCCCTACCCCGCCTTCCCTCCACTACAGATTTATACACTCTCGAAGTCACTCTGTCTCGTTCCATTCTCTCTACATGTCCAAACCACCTCAACAACCCCTCCTCAGCTCTCTGGACAATCGTTTTGGTAATCCCGCACCTCCTCCTAATTTCCAAACTCCGAATTCTCTGCATTATATTCACACCACACATTGACCTCAGACATGACATCTCCACTGCCTCCAGCCTTCTCCTCGTTGCAACATTCATCACCCATGCTTCACACCCATATAAGAGCGTTGGTATAACTATACTCTCATACATTCCCCTCTTTACTTCCATGGACAAGGTTCTTTGTCTCCACAGACTCCGAAGTGCTCCACTCACCCTTTTCCCCTCATCAATTCTATGATTCACCTCATCCTTCATAGACATGCATTTATAAGTGGAAAAAATGGCGTTCCACTTTTTGGCAATTTCCGCTTTAAGGTGTTAGGCTGAAACTTAACCTGCCATATAAGTGGGGCCCTACTGTACAATATTTAAATTCACCTTTAGATATAAATATTTAAATGCACCAGGTATCTGACATAGTCAAATATAGTGGACCCCCGGCTAATGAACACCCCGGAAATCGTACAATTATGTAAGTATAATATTGTAAGTGCTTGTGGAAGTGTATTTTTGGGGGTCTGAAATAGACTAACCTACGTGACATTATTTCTTAAGGAAGTAAATTCGTTCGGTAATGGCACTTGAGCAGGCTTCTGGGATGAAGTTTTTTCGTTAGCCGGGGGTCCACTGTACCTAGGTGCATTTCTTTTAAAAATTTAATGACATCTAATTCTTATCTAAATAGTGTACAAATACTGAATCTACCACAATTAAGGTACTTTCTTTCTACTTGAACTATAAAATGAAACAATTAAAATGTAAAAAATGTATCTGTATGTATACCAGGAATATACAGAAAAGCATGTCAAATCTTAAAACCAATCATTCCACTCCCACTATTAGGAACAGTAATTACAAATACCCAGTAGATGGGTAATTATTTTGATGAACAAATCTCTTATATGCATATCTAGATGTTTAAGTTATTACCTCTAAGCATATCATTCACACCTTCCTTGGATATTTCCTACATCACCTTCCAACCACCCCAGATATGACCTCTCAAATGAAACTAATCTTGATCCAATCTTTCAATATTATCAAACTATTTTACCAACTGCTCTTTTACTCGTTGAGTTTCATCTTTCATGTCACTTTCATACCATCTTTTAAAAAAATTTCATCATTTTATCTCAAACATAACATTTTCAATGCCTCCACTTCCTGCTAGCTACAACATTCAAAGACCATGCTTCTCATATATAAAACAGGGGTGGAACCAATATACTGTTAATGTACAGTGGACCCTCGGTTAACGAATACCCCGGAAATCGTACAGTTATGTAAGTATAATATTTTAAGTGCATGTGGAAGTATATTTTTGGGGGTCTGAAATAGACTAACCTACGTGATATTTTTTCTTAAGGGAGTAAATTTGTTCGGGAATAGTGCTTGAGCAGACTTCAGGAGTAAAGTTTTTACGAAACTCGGGGGTCCACTGTATTCACTTTCTGCATCTATTAAAAAATTTCCACATTGTTTTTATATTCCTGCATTTTTGTCAAACCATCTATTCAATGATGTACATTCTACCTTATTCCCCATACTCATATACTCATACATTTAACAAATATCTAAATCCACTACATTCAATTCCTCTTACAGTAATTGTTCCATTCAACCTAACCTCCAATCTTTCATTCCATACAACACAGTAGTACAGGTCGGCCATCACTAATCCGGCAATCAGTAATCCGGTTCCATCAGTAATCCTGCACTAATTTTGGCTAGTATAATTTCAAATTTCCCGGGTCGCCACACCAACCTGCCCTCTACTGTTTGGTGGCGCTACTTACTGCATAAGTAATTCCAATTTCTTTTTTTCCATTAATCATTATAACCTCCTCACTTTTAGCCCTAGCCATGGTTTCAACGAATAAAAGAAATGCTTCTTGTTGTGTAAAGTACATACACCGTACACTGTCCATAAAAGATAAGGTGGCTTTGAAGCCAATGTCGGCTGCCATGAGCTCAGCTCACTCAGATAAGCTGTGAACGGTAAATTTAAACCTACATATGAGAGAATAGGTCTGTGTGGTAAGTGTGCACTAGTATATAAAAAAAAATCCTGCAGCACACAGTGCATAATGAGAAAAAAGCTGCGACTGTGTTTATGGTGTAAATCCGACTTTGCAGTGTATTTTCAGTGTATTCTCGTTTTTTTGGTCTCATTTGATAGAAGATATATTACAGAAATAGATATGATTTTGATTGGTTTCACGACAGAAAGTACCTTGAAACTGAACTCAAACTAGCAGAAATGTTCGATTTTCCATGATGTTCAAGAGCAAACAATACGTGTCCAACTGACCTGTCTAAAGTGCAGTTATGAATGGCTTGAAATTATTTATACAATTATTACAATAATGCAGTAGTCTACATAACAGAAAATCTTCTATTTTTTTTATGAATAAAAATTCATAATGGAAAGCAAGTGTAAGACAAGAGGGGACTGGAGACATGACTAATGAACAGAGAAAATGTTATTTTAGTGCCAGGAATGTCTGCATTGTTTATTCAGGAACCTATTTTGAAACTGGCATCTCTTGAAATTTGTGTGAAATTGGCCAAATTACTGATTTCTGACCACTTTATTGGTTAATTGAAATAGGTAAATGGGTGGTTTCTTGTACTCAGTTGACAGAACAGAAGGAATACTAGCAAAATAGCTATGAATTTGGTAGACTGGAACAATGGAACGAGCCAAAAATGGGGCATAAAGTGGGTGAAATCGCCGATGCGTAAATATCGCTGTTGGGTTAGTGTATTCTAACCTAACCACTCTGTAATCCAACAAAATCACTAATCCGGCACCCTAAAGGTCCCAATGGTGCCAGATTAGTGATGGTCAACCTGTCCTACTTATTCTTACCATTATTTATATTTACATTTACATGGAGTTTACCTGGAGAGAATTCCAGGGGTCAACGCCCCCGCGGCCCGGTCTGTGACCAGGCCTCATGTTGGACCAGAGCCTGATCAACCAGGCTGTTACTGCTGGCCGCACGCAGTCCAACGTACGAACCACAGCCTGGCTGGTCAGGTACCGACTTTAGGTGCCTGTCCAGTGCCTGCTTGAAGACAGCCAGGGGTTTGTTGGTAATCCCCCTGATGTATGCTGGGAGGCAGTTGAACAATCTTGGGCCCCTCACACTTATTGTGTTGTCCCTCAACGTGCTAGTGGCACCCCTGCTCTTCATTGGGGGGATGTTACATCGCCTGCCGAGTCTTTTGCTTTCGTAGGGAGTGATTTTCATGTGCAAGTTTGGTATTAATCCCTCGAGAATTTTCCATGTGTATATAATAATGTATCTCTCCCGCCTGCGTTCTAGAGAGTACAGGTTTAGGAACTTCAAGCGTTCCCAGTAGTTGAGGTGGTTTATCGCACTCTTACAAACTCTAGTAACTTCTGACATTTTAAATTTCCTTCTACAGTTCACTTCTATCTTATAAACACAGATTTTTTTTTTTTTATTAACACATCGGCCGATTCCCACCAAGGCAGGGTGGCCCGAAAAAGAAAAACTTTCATCATCATTCACTCCATCACTGTCTTGCCAGAGGGGTGCTTTACACTACAGTTATAAAACTGCAACATTAACACCCCTCCTTCAGAGTGCAGACACTGTACTTCCCATCTCCAGGACTCAAGTCCGGCCTGCCGGTTTCCCTGAATCCCTTCATAAATGTTACTTTGCTCACACTCCAACAGCACGTCAAGTATTAAAAACCATTTGTCTCCATTCACTCCTATCAAATACGCTCACACATGCTTGCTGGAAGTCCAAGCCCCTCGCACACAAAACTTCCTTTACCCCCTCCCTCCAACCTTTCCTAGGCCGACCCCTACCCCGCCTTCCCTCCACTACAGATTTATACACTCATTTTATGCTGTACAGTAGTGTTGATGCCATTTATATCTATACTAAACTCAATTGGGTCTTAAACACTAATTATGAATAATACAGCAAATTCACATAAAAATGGATCCACATAAAATAAGAGAGACTTGCTACTTTAATGGAAAAAATTACTAAGTACAGAATATAACACATAAAAAAAATTAAAAGTTTCAATATCGTAGCTGAAACAATTCACAAATAATCCACACTTAGGAGAGGAACCTTATGATGATGCTCCAGTCTGTCCTTGATCATTCTCAAGTCACTCTGCAGGTTATTTGTGAGCAACACATCCGTTTCCCAATTACAAGATGATTAAAGTTAAAAACTTACGGACTTTGTCTCGTACAAAGCCATTTTCTGCAGTCCATTTATGATGGGGAAAAACTGGATGTTGTGTTTCTTATAATCCATTTTGTTATGTTTGTTTCACCATTTCTGAAAAAAAGTAAATAATCACAAAAAGAAAAGAAATATAAGGAATGCCTATAGTATTAATTTCTATCATGAAATACCACACTAAATCATACAGTAACTGAAAATTAAATAGTTATCCAATTATGATCAAGGTAGGGTGGCCTGAAAAAGAAAAACTTTCATCATCATTCACTCAATCACTGTCTTGCCAGAGGCATGCTTACACTACAGTTATAAAACTGGAACATTAACACCCCTCCATCAGAGTGCTGGAACTGTACTTCCCATCTCCAGGAATCAAGTCCGGCCTCCAGGTTTCCCTGAATCCCTTCATAAATATTACCTTGCTTACACTCCAACAGCACATCAAGTCCTAATAAACATTTGTCTTCATTCCTAGGCCAACCCCTACCCCGCCTTCCCTCTACTACAGATTTATACACTCTCGAAGTCATTCTATATTGTTCCATTCTCTCTACATGTCCAAACCATCTCAATAACCCCTCCTCAGCCCTCTGGATAATAGTTTTGGTAATCCCACACCTCCTCCTAATCTCCAAACTACAGATTCTCTGTATTATATTCACACCACACATTGCCCTCAGACATGACATCTCTACTGCCTCCAGCCTTCTCCTTGTTGCAACATTCACAACCCATGCCTCACACCCATACAAGAGCGTTGGTATAACTATATACTCTCATACATTCCCCTCTTTGCTTTCATGGATAAAGTTCTTTGTCTCCACAGACTCCTCAGTGCACCACTTACCTTTTTTCCCTCGCCAATTCTATGATTCACTTCATCCTTCATAGACCCATCTGCTGACATGTCCACTCCCAAATATCTTAACACATTCACCTCCTCCATACTCTCTCCCTCCAATCTGATATCCAATCTTCTGTTACCTAACTTTTTTGTTATCCTCATCACCTTACTCTTTCCTATACAGTGGACCCCGAGTTTCGTAAGGCTCACATTTCGTAAAAATCGTGTTTCGTAAGCTTTTTTCGATTTCGTGTATCGTAAACTGGCTCGTGTTTCGTAACGTATTAGACCTGTCCGCCTGCTCCGCGCCTGCGCAGGACGCAGGACGCCCGCCAGTGAAGCGTTGTTTACCATTGAGAGAACATTACCCAGCACACTCTTTCAAACATTCACAATACATTTGGTGTCTTTTTTGGTGGTTTAGTGATTATGACTGTGAAATAAGTCACCATGGGTCCAAAGAAGCTTCCTAGTGGCACCCCTGTGGTAAAGAAAGTGAGGAACACCATCGAACTGAAGAAAGAGATTATAGAAAAATATGAGAGTGGCATACGTCTGAGTGATCTTGCCAGGATGTACAAGAAAACCCCATCTACTATCAGCTCTATCCTGGCAAAGAGAAATGAGATCAAGGAAGCTAATGTTGCAAAAGGGGTTGATATGTTAACGAAAAATAGATTGAAAACAGTGGATGAGGTTGAGAAGTTGTTGTTGGTGTGGATCAATGAAAAACAGAGAGCGGGTGATAGTATTTCCATAGCGATAATTTGTGAAAAGGCAAGGAAGTTGCACGCAGATCTTGTCAAGACAATGCCTGCAACCAGTGGTGAGGCGAGTGATTTTAAAGCCAGCAAAGGCTGGTTTGACAGGTTTAAGAAACGTAGTGGCATACACAGTGTTGTGAGACATGGTGAGGCAGCCAGCTCAGACAAACGTGCAGCTGAAAAGTTTGCGAGTGAATTTAAGGGGTTCGTAGAGGCTGAAGAATTCCTCCCCCAACAAGCGTTTAACTGTGATGAAACAGGCCTGTTTTGGAAGAAAATGCCCAACAGGACCTTCATTACTCAGGAGGAAAAGGCACAGCCAGGACACAAGCCTATGAAAGACAGGCTAACTCTTATGATGTGTGCCAATCCCAGTGGTGATTTTCAAGTGAAGCCTTTACTGGTGTATCACTATGAAAATCCCAGACCCTTCAAGAAACACAGTGTTGACAAGAATAATTTGTGTGTGCATTGGAAGGCTAACACCAAGGCATGGGTCACTACGAAGATTTTCAAGGAATGGGTGGCTGGAATGTTTGGCCCTAGTGTGAAGAAATACCTCCTGGAAAAGAAATTGGGATTCAAGTGCCTCCTGGTACTGGACAATGCTCCTGCTCATCCTCACAACTTGGAAGAGTTGTTGCCTGACAACTTAAATTTCATCAGAGTGAAGTTCTTGCCTCCTAACACCACTCCTCTCATCCAGCCCATGGACCAGCAGGTCATTGCAAACTTCAAGAAACTGTACACCAAAGCAGTGTTTCAGAAGTGCTTTAATGTGACCAATGACTCTGAATTGACCCTAAGAGAGTTCTGGAAAGATCACTTCAATATCGTGCATTGCATACGCCTTATATGTAAGGCTTGGGAGGAAGTGACTTCCAGGACTTTGAACTCTGCTTGGAAACCACTATGGCCGGATTGTGTTGAAAAGAGGGATTTTGAAGGATTTGAGGCTGACCCTGACTCTGACAACCCTGTACCTGTTGTGGAAGATATTGTGGCATTGGGAACAGCCTGGGGTTGGAGGTGAGTGGTGAGGATGTGGAAGAGTTGGTGGAGGAGCACAGGATAGAGCTAACAACTGAAGAGCTGCAAGAGCTTCATCTGGAACAACAACAGACCACAGCTGAGGTTATTGCTTCACAGGAGGAGGGAGAGAGAGAGAAGGAGGTGCCTTCTTCAGTGCTTAAGGAGATGTGTACAAAGTGGAATGAGTTGCAGACATTTATTGAAAGACACCACCCTGAGCAAGCTGAAATGAGCCTTCTGTGCAACAGAGCCATGTTGCACTTCAGGAAAGTGTTGAAGAGTCGCCAGAAACAGAGGACTGTGGACAGTTACTTTACCAGGCAGGGGTCTAGTGACTCTCAAGCTGGTCCTAGTGGCATTAAAAGACCAAGAAGGGAAGTAACCCCAGAGAGGGACTTGTTACCTGAAGTCCTTTTGGAGGGGGATTCCCCTTCCAACCATTAACACCCTGCCCCTGTCATCAACCCTATCTTCCAGATGCCTGCAACTCTTCAATAAAGGTAAGTAATATATATTATATATATATATATATATATATATATATATATATATATATATATATATATATATAGCCTAGTGGCTAGTGCACTCAGTTCACACACTGAGGTCTGTTGTTCGATCCCTGGCACGGGTGGAAACATCCGGACATGTTTCCTTACGACACCTGCTGTCCATGTTCACCTATTAGTAAAATAGATACCTGGGTGTTAGTCAACTGGTGTGGGTCGCATTATGGGGCAAAAATTGAGCTAATTTGCCTGAAATGCTCTGCATAATAAGGGGCTTTCTGTATCACAGTATGTCATTGATGACAGCTAGGCCTATATATATTGTACATGTATTTGTTGAAATAAATATTATTATTATTATTATTATACTACGTATATTCATGGGTAAGCACCAAACCTGAAATGTGGTAGTGAATTCTGATCCCTTGGATCAAAAGCCCTCCCCATGAAGGACTGGTAAGATAAGATAAGATAAACTCTTTCCTTTACCTAAGGTTATCATGACCTTGCAAGTTATCTTATATGTGTTATCACCTATAACTACCTGGACCTGAGATTAGGGAATATTATTAAGTAGTTGCTACCTAAGAAATATAAAAAAAGTATGTACGGTGCTCATGTACAGCACAGGTCATATTCAATTTTGCTTTTTAGTATTAGCAGGAATGAAAGGTAGAAGATAAATAACTATACTAACTACAAATAACTATATATGATGTATTTATGCCACTGATACATTCATGTAACAAATATACCAGTAACTGATTTACACGTAACAGATCAAATACTTTTATATCTTTATTTTATTGGTATTAAAATTATAACTAATATATTCATGAAACTAATATTTTTTTTACGCACGACAAGGATCCCAACACCAATAAGTCAGTGTTTCACTTTATTGGGTTATCATTGGTTAATTAACACATATATAAAGTAACTGTGAAAATACCAACTTAATTAAAGCACCTGAATAAAACTTGTTGTTGTTGTTGGGGGTTTCAGGGCCATTGACACCCCGAATAAAACTTACTTAAAAGACAAAGTTGTTGTTATTGTTGAAGTTAAGGATCGTGACGGCTCTACCACCTAATATTCTTGTTGATGTTATTGTTGCTTCATTATTCTTTAAGTTAAGGGTCCTGACAGCTCTATCCGTTATTGTTGCTATTATTATAATATAATATCTTTATTTCTACAAGTACATGTACAAGGTATATAGTTCTAGCTGACATCAATGACCCAGATATAAACCTATATAATCTAACTCCCAATCAAAATTTAATGGAAAGTAACTGTCTCTATTATACAGCAGAGTGATGGGACACTTTAATTGTAACTGATTCTCTGTCATCCATAAATGTTCTCAACTCATTAAGTATAAATTGTGGCATGCTTGTGTCAGAAGCCAGACACAGGTATGGTAGGATTATTGATAGTAGTGTCAGAGTGCACATGCTGTGGATTCCATCTCACATTGGTCTTCAGATGCATGATAGAACTGATAAATTGGCTAAGTTTTATGCTTTCAAAGAAGGGGTAGATTACAATCTTGACTTGTCAGTTAGCAGTTTGAGAACAATAATACGAAAAGAACTTCAACTGAACTTTATTGATTTAAGACTTAGGGAGATTGACACCAGTCAGCCCATCTATCATCATTCTGTCATGCAGGAGGAGCCACATGTCTATGGTGCATCCAACAAAATGAACAGACTCTTGGATGTCACTACCGCCCGCCTCCGCCTGGGTTACAAGTATCTTTGGCAGGTTAAATCACCACCACCAGATGTAGACCAAACAAAATGTAAACTTTGCCAGATGGACTATTGTTACACCCTTCATCATTATGTACTGGAGTGCGATAAAATTAATGAATTCAGAGACAACTCACTCAGAAATGTTCGAGATATGTCAAAGTATTTTATCCACAGTGGTATATTAAACAAACAAACAAACAAACAAATTTTATTTCATTGCAGGTTACATGGGTATTGGAAGTTACAATGTAAATTGAGTGCAAGGAGAGCCACTGACATGCCATGGCATTAGGGGCAGCTTATTCTAGTCCTTAAAAACTAGGTACTTAATATTAGAGAAATTTATTGAGTTTGTTCTAGTTAAAAATTATTTTCAAAATTACAATATGATGAAATTTTACTGTTTAAATTATTATATAATGATATTAGATCTTAGATTGTTACAGGTGTTAAGATTCTTGAATGATAATATGGAATTGAATTATCTTAAGAAAATAACTTGAGCATTTTTGACATTAACTTATAATATGAGAGGGAGAACATAATAGTAACATATTATTAAATTGAGATTATCGTGTAGGAAAGTAACAATGAGCATTTTCAAAGTAGTTTTGCAAAAAATGAGATCATTTAGGTTTGGGTGAGTAGGTGGTTTTGAGTTGAGTCTTAAATTGATTTTCAGACAAGATTATCTTAATATTTACTGGTAATGAATTCCAGATTCTGGGGCCCTTTATGTGCATAGAATTTTTACATTCTGGAAAAATACCCTGACTTTGCTCCCTGTAAATAAAGCATTACCACGTGTGTGTGTACTCACTTAGTTGTGGTTGCAGGGGTCGAGTTATAGCTCCTGGCCCCAATGCGTGTGTGTGTATTAATTACCATTTTGTCCTAGGCACATGTCGATTAGAAACTAGGCCTGGTGTATATGCGTTAGTTACCATTTTGTCCTAGGCACATGTCGATTAGACACTAGGCCTGTTGTATGTGTGTGTGTGTGTAACGAAACACTTCGAAATGTTTCGGCCCCACCGGGAATTGAACCCGGGCCCTCCGTGCGTGAAGCAAGAGCGATAGCCACCATGCCATCGGGGCGTGTATGTGTGTGTGTGTGTACTCACCTAGTTGTGGTTACACGGGTCGATTCATAGCTCCTGGCCCCGCCTCTTCACTGGCCGCTACTGGGTCACTCTCCCTTCGCCATGAGCCTTATCATACCTCTTCTTGAAGCTATGAATGGATCCTGCCTCCACTACATCACTTCCCAAGCTATTCCACTTTCTGACCACTCTGTAACTGAAGAAATACTTCCTAACATCCCTGTGATTCATCTGAGTTTTCAACTTCCAACTGTGTCCCCTTGTTGCTGTGTCCCATCTCTGGAACATTCTGTCTCTGTCCACCTTGTCAATTCCTCTCAGTATTTTATATGTCCCCCCATCTCTCCTGTCCTCCAGTGTCGTCAGGTCGATTTCCCTTAACCTCTCCTCGTAGGACATACCCCTTAGCTCCGGAACTAGTCTTGTTGCAAACCTTTGCACTTTTTCTAGTTTCTTTATGTGCTTGGCTATGTGTGGGTTCCAAACTGGTGCTGCATACTCCAGTATGGGCCTGACGTACACGGTGTACAGTGTCTTGAACGATTCCATACTGAGGTATCAGAATGCTATTCTCAGGTTTGCCAGTCGCCCATATGCTGCAACAGTTATCTGGTTGATGTGTGCTCGGTATTATACTCACCCCAAGATCTTTCTCCTTGAGTGAGGTTTGTAGTCTTTGGCCACCTAGCCTATACTCTGTCTGCAGTCTTCTTATCCCTTCCCCGATCTTTATGACTTTGCATTTGGCGGGGTTTAATTAGAGTAGCCAGTTGCTGGACCACGTGTCCAGCCTGTCCAGGTCTCTTTGTAGTCCTGCCTGGTCCTCATCTGATTTAATTCTTCTCATTAATTTCACATCATCTGAGTCTATCCCTTCCGTCATGACATTCACATATATTAAAAACAGCACTGGTCCTAGGACTGACCCTTGTGGAACGCTGCTCCTCACAGGCGCCCATTGTGATACCTCATCTCGTACCATGACTCGTTGTTGCCTCCCTGTCAGGTATTCTCTGATCCATTTCAGTTCCCTTCCTGTTATATGTGTCTGATCCTCTAGCTTCTGCACTAAATTCTTGTGAGGAACTGTGTCGAAGGATTTCTTGCAGTCCAAGAAAATGCAATCAACCCATCCCTCCCTATCGTGTCTGACTTATGTTACCTTGTCATAAAATTCCAGAAGGTTTGTGACACAGGATTTACCATCCATGAATCCGTGCTGGTTGTAGTTTATAATCTTGTTCCGTTCCAGGTGGTATGTGTGTGTTAGTTACCATTTTGTCCTAGGCACATGTCTATTAGACACTAGGCCTATTGTGTGTGTGTGTGTGTGTGTGTGTGTGTGTGTGTGTGTGTGTAAGGAAACACTTCGAAATGTTTCCGCCCCGCCGGGAATTGAACCCGGGCCCTCCGTGCGTGAAGCGAGAGCGTGTGTGTGTGTGTGTTTTACTTTGTAAGATATATTTTTATGGTAATAATCTAAAGGCAAATAAAATCAACACAATAGGCATATAATTATATAAATTTTATTATCACATAGATTATTCATATCCTGTTATTTAACTTGAAAGTTTTTCCCAGTAAGATCTCTTGTAAAGTTCCTCCATATTTTGTGACTTTTTTCACAAGATATATACACCGAGAGGTTTATTTTTTCTCAGTATATATACTGAGTATACTTTAATACCTATTTTAGTAACTAAAGTAATCTTGTTTAGGCTTTAAACCCAATTAACCGTCCAACCCATTTTTGTGTCAGACTGAGAGGAACACCACGATTCAGAAGCACTGATTCCGAAGGCCTTTCCACGCGCTTTGAATTTTTAATGTACTTTTTCAATAGCATTTCAAAAATCGCACTGAATAAAGTAGCTTCATAAAAATGGTTACTGTATGTGTATCACAGTGTTTATACACCCAGAGATGTGTTTCTCAGTTTATATACATTCATGTGTGCGTATCTCAGAATGTGTATATACAGGGAGATGTGTTTCTCATTTTATAAAGTCATATATGTATATTTCACAATATGTATACACAAAGAGGGGTATAGTTGTCATGTATACACACACTGAGAGGTGTGTATCTGTGCATATACACTGGGAGGTATGCATCTCTCAGTGTATATACTCTTACAACATTTACACTCAGAGTTTACTTTAATCGCTATTTTAGAAATTAAAGTATTCTTGATGTTAATATACAACTGAATTGCCTTTTTAATGACCCACGTCCAGTAATAGACTTTAACCCTAACAAACTAGTTTATACAGCTCATGATATAACGCACGGACAGAGGCATACAAGTCATTAAATTATTCAACTGCCAGTGCAGAGAAAGTCATTAAGTTCAGGATATAATTTCATTTTAATTTGGATCCGAGCGTCAGTAGAAGGGATGCAGGTGATCCATGTCACCTCTATGACATAGAGGGATGAAATAGGCCCTATAACATAGGCCCTATAACATAGGGCCTATGTTATGGACTGGGGAAGGGGGCTTACTATATAACGATCTCACCCAATCTTTGGGAGACTAGCTACTCTATAAACACCCACATAATATCCATTATAAAAAAAATCTAGTAAATACAGTTAGATTTTTTTGTTGGCTGAACCATTTACAAGTATTCAATACTCACCTACTGGTTATCACTACCGTTCTAACCTAACATGAAATTGCTAATAAATGACTAATGAATATTAGCATAAAACTAGAACTTACGAGGTATTTGTTATATTAAACAGTATTATGTTATTGTTTCTAAGTAATTCTCATGTTGTATGTGATTATTGAAACATTTATCCTGAAAGAATAGTATTTATATTCACACACACACACACACACACACACACACATATATATATATATATATATATATATATATATATATATATATATATATATATATATATATATATATATATATATATATATATATATATATATATATATATATATATATATATATATATATATATATATATATATATATATATATTATATAAAAATATTGTTATTTCATTAGAAGTTCATTAGTTTTGCTCTATTACATTATTGGATTATAAAATAATATTAGCTACCTCCATCCACTTTCTTAGTCTTTCTTTCTCTGTCTACCCTTCTTTCCCTCACCTTCTCGTCTCTTCTATACATTTCCTCCCCTTCCTCCCCTCACATTACCTACCTTCCCTTCCCTTTCTCCCTTCACCTTCCTCCCCACACCTTCCCTATAAGGCACATTCCATAGGGTTGAAATAGAACTTCTTGTTAAAGCCAAGATTCTGTATCTCAGGCGTGGTGTTGGCCATATACTTCTCCTGAAACTTTCTCAGCAGGTCGTCAAGGGACATGTTACAAGCGTGTTTAGCGAACACCTCACACAGGGTGGTGATGAAGGGACACCCGCGCTGCTGGTCACGGTAAGATACAAAATCCTCAGTTGTGGAATATATGCACATCATATTCCTCGGCTGCTCTCGTATGGCATCGATGTCGTACTTGGCAGGCTGGTCATGACCACGGCAAAAGTTCAGGAGAAATATTTTGGGCTTGTTCTTCAGGGCCACACATACGTTATCCAGAAAATACATTTTTATTTCTGATAAATCAATGTGTTTCATGTCGGAGGAGTAGAATATTTGTCGGTTGAAGCCATGGCTCATGATGGTAATGATTACACAGCTCACTTCTTTCAGACGCACTTGGTTAGTGAAGGACTTGATGTTTGCTATCGTTTGCTCCTTCGTCAGGTTGATGTGCACCTGAGTCTCGTAACCCATCTGAGAGTACAAGTTCTGCAGGTTGATGATGTCTACAAAAGAGCCAAGTCTTCGTAGCTCTGGGTGACCATGGAACTGGTTGTAGTTAATGATGAGTACAATGCCTCGTGGGACGGTGGTAGTGTCGTAAACATCTGGGCCAGGAGGCACCATCATCTCTGCCGGCCTCACACGGATTGACAACACCTGTAACATACCTTATGTTAATATAGACAATCTCAGTTCTCTGTACTGACGCTATTGTTGTAGTTAATGTATATACAGTACACAAATTTGACAGAAAACTTTAATTAAATTTATATGTATATACTGCAATCTATAGACAAAATTCAGGTCTACATATTACTGTGTGTATCGTCTCACACAGGCTACCGAGATGACTAGCATACAGCTCAAATATATTTCCATCACAGTGCAGCTCAAACATATGAACCCTGATCTAGCTCTTCCCGCTCTTCCCAGGACTCTAGCTCTTCCTATTCGCCAGGAGTCTAACAAACAAACAAACAAACAAACAAATTTTATTTCATTGCAGGTTACATGGGTATGGGAAATTACAATGTAAATTGAGTGCAAGGAGAGCCACTGACATGCCATGGCATTAGGGGCAGCTTATTCTAGTCCTTAAAAACTATGTACTTAATATTAGAGAAATTTATTGAGTTTATTCTAGTTAAAAATTATTTTCAAAATTACAATATGATGAAATTTTACTGTTTAAATTATTATATAATGATATTAGATCTTAGGATTGTTACAGGTGTTAAGATTCTTGAATGATAATATGGAATTGAGATTATCTTAAGGAAAATAACATTGAGCATTTTTGACATTAACTTATAATATGAGTAGGGGTAACATAATAGTAACATATTATTAAAAATTGAGATTATCGTATAGGAAAGTAACAATGAGCATTTTTCAAAGTAGTTTATAGCATGATCATTTAGGTTTGGGTGAGTAGGTGGTTTTGAGTTGAGTCTTAAATTGATTTTCAGACAAGATTATCTTAATATTTACTGGTAATGAATTCAGATTCTGGGGCCCTTTATGTGCATAGAATTTTTACATAGGTTGATATGAACACGGGGTATATAAAAAGTGATCTGTGTCGTGTGTTGTGGTCATGGGTCCTATTAAAGTTGGTGAGGAGAGTTTTGAGCAGAGGGTTTATATTAGAGTGTAAAGTTTTATATATGTAGTAGGCACAAGAGTAAGTATGAATGTTCTTTACGGTGAGTAGTTTGAGACTTTTGAATATTGGTGGAGTATGCTGTCTAGAGTGGGAATTTGTTATCATTCTGACTGCGGCCTTTTGTTGTGTTATGAGTGGTCTAAGGTGATTTAACGTTGTTGATCCCCATGCACAGATTCCATAGGTGAGATACGGGTAGATAAGTGAATGATATAGTGCAAGGAGAGCTGATTGAGATACATAATAGCGTATCTTTGATAATATGCCTACTGTCTTCGAGATTTTCTTGGAAATTTGTTGTATATGTGTTTGGAATTTAAGGCTACTGTCAAGGTGGATTCCTAGGAATTTTCCTCTGTGAGTCTTGTGATGGGTGTACCATTAAGTGTTATGTTAAGTGGAACATTTGTGGCTTTGCTCTCAAACTGTATGAAGTAGGTCTTGTCAGTATTGAGAGTAAGCTGTTAGTCGTCATCCATGTTGATATTTCTGTAATTCGGCATTAACAGTGTTGGCAGTATAACTGGATTTGGGTGAGACAGACATATGTTGTGTCATCTGCAATAAAATGGGTTTGAGTAGTTGTGATGCATTCGGTAGGTCATTTATGTAAATGAGGAATAGGACTCCAGCTTCACCATTTTCCCAAGATTCTAGTTCCACTTCTTCACCACGACTCTGCCTTCCCTGGACACTTACCTGGGTTTTCTTGTCCAGGTTCGCTTCCAGAGGATCAGGGGACATGTTTATTGACTCGGCGTCCAGCTCCTGTAAGCCAAACATCAAATATTAATATATTTACTATTTTAATTAACACTCTCAAATGTTGTAATTACCGATATTAGTATTATTTAAACATATTTATTGCCTTCGCCATTGTCTCCTTTATGATAGTCATACTTATGAAGAGCATAAACTTAGTCATTATCATGACAGTTAGATGAAAATATTTAAGAGGTCCTTTGACTGTGTTTTCACACCATATGTGATATCTTTATTTGTTATTTCTTTACGCTCTTATACAGGGCTCCATGCACAGTTCCTGTTATACAAGGGAACTATGCATTCTCTGCCAGTCGTTAGGTTCTTTCCTTGCATGCATGCAAATAGATCTTCAAGTTATAAACAGAGGTACATTTCTGGTGTTTAAGCCTAGAAATGAGTTACTTTGCTAGTATTTCAACTTAGAGACAAGTTGTTTACATATAAATAAAAAAACATCAATGATTTTTTTTATTTCAAACATATTTCTACCTCGCCTAATTAGTTTCAAAGTGCCCTTGTTCACAAGTGTGGATGTTTGTGTACGTGCCCATATACACTGCCCCTGAAGGAGGTGCCTATTACAAATAAAGGCATCTTGGTCAAGGGAAGCGAACCGGTCCTACTTTTCCTTGGGTCCAACCTGATCATCTCTCGTTAACCAAGCACTGTTTAACCCGTACAAGTTTAGAATTTTCCTCTGGTTATAAGAATACTAACCCATATATTCTGCTATCCTTACTGATGCATAGTTTCAACAATGAAAAAAAAAAACTTTCAAATGCTAACTTTTTCCCCTTTATCGACGTTTTCTCTTCATCATTCCACCAACAATTCCTCTCCCCTCATGCAACTCCCTCATGTAGCTACACACTCTTACACTTTGCTTTTAAATCCCAACCATGCTTCCTCGACCTCACACCCACCAATTTATTCCATTCTATCAAACCTCGAAGCAGTTGTTTAGATATCTTACTAATCATTATTTTTTTCCACTTCAATCTGAGTTCACTATATGTTGCTTGTATATAAAGAATCACGAAACACAGTCAGTAAAAACTTATTATCCAGGCAGTCGGGTTAAATTATTTATTTTGTGGACTTAATAATGAGAAACAGTCATTTTGAGAGCTTCACCTGTTTGTGCCTGACTTCCTTGGAAGAAGTGCTGGGTTTGATTGTGTAGTGGTCGAGGGCGAGCCTGAGGAGTCTCTCAGCGTCCTGACAGCCAGCTATCTGGGCAGCACTGCGAGCTGAGCTCAGATTCTCGTAGTCGCAAGTCGTCGTGTGCTTCTCCAGCACCAACCGCACTGCCTGTAACACACATACACTACAGCATATCATGGAGAGGGTTGTACTGCCTGTAAAACACACACACACACACACACACACACACACATATCGAAGAGGCAGGCCCAGGAGCTCTGAATCGACCCCAGCAATCACAGATAGGTGAATACACACACAAACACAGTCACACACACACACACACACACACACACGTATGCACACACACACACACAGTAGCGGCCAGTGAAGAGGCGGGGCCAGGAGCTATGACTCGACCCCTGCAACCACAACTAGGTGAGTACAACTAGGTGAGTACAAACACACACACACACACACACACACACATGACAACCAGCACCAGGTGATAAGGCTGAGGAGAGAAGATGGGGAACTCACAAGTAACGATCAAGAGGTATGTGAGGAGTTCAACTTGAGGTTTAAGGAAGTATTCACAGTGGATGAAGGAAGGCAGCTGGGTAGACAGGACAGGGTGCGTCACTAACAAGGGATGAATCAAGTGCTAGAGGGCATACACACAACTGAGGAGAAGATGAAGCAGTTACTCAGTGACCTTGATACCTCAAAGTTAGTTAGTTTGATATCTTTATTATGCACCCCATACCCATCCTGTGGGCGGTAGTCAAAAGATTACAGAGGTACATAAGGGTCCAGGACTGACCTCAGATTTGATAGCTGAGCAAGTTACAAAGGTAATGAACTCAGATGGTCACAATCATGACAAGTTACAAAGGTATTTGCAGATTACAGAGGTATATATAGGGTCCAGAAACTGGGCCCCAAAGTTTTGATAGCTGAACAAGGTACAATGGTAATTAATTCACTAGTTACAAGGTAATGCATCATGTAAGTAAATTTACTTACGTCTGTACATGGTTGCACTCATGAACAAATTATAAAGCAATGAGCAATCTATTAGTCTACACCCAGCCACAACTGTAATGAGTTATTGGCCCGTGAGGTAGTCTGATGGACGGGTGTTTGAGCTTGGGATCTTACTCGCTAGATTCTTTCCTATGGTGGAGAAGAAAACATTGAGTCTGTTTGCTGTTTCAGTTGGTGGTAGTAGGGGTTCATCTGATTTTGTTAATTTAATTGTTTTTTTTTTATATCTTTTTAGTTCCTAGAATTTCAGGTAGGGTTTTCCAGGTCTTTTTCATATCACTTTTTATGTTGTGTAATCTGTTCTCATAATATAATTTTTTGACCTTCTTATCAGGCTGGTACGGATTGACGAGTAACGTTTAGAATGGTCTCTGGTTATTTGACCTATTCTGTACTGTTTTTCATATAGGTGCTTTGTGTTAATGGATTTAAGGATGCTGGGTGTTAGCCAGGGACTTTTCAGTCTCTTAGCTGTGATCTGTTTAAATTTTTTAGGGCAATGCTTGTTATAGAGGTAGTGTTTATTTTAGAAAAATATTAATACACTCATCAATATCTGTATATGTTTCTATTTCATTATGCCAGTCAATGTTTATCATAGCTGTTATAAAGTTATTAACAGCTGTTTCGTTATGTAGTCTGAAGGTAACTTTAGTAGTGTCTTGGGGCAATTTACCTAGGTTGGTTATGAGAAAGGTAGGGTAGTGGTCTGTGGTGTTGTCTGTGATTATGCCTGATTTTAAAGGGGATATAGTGTTAGTCCAGATGTGGTCTAATAAGGAGATACTAGTCTCAGAATCGTTCAAGGTTCTGCACACCGTGTACGTCAGGCCCATACTGGAGTATGCAGCACCAGTATGAAACCCACACCTGGTCAAGCACGTCAAGAAATTAGAGAAAGTGCAAAGGTTTACAACAAGACTAGACCCGGAGCTAAGAGGCATGTTCTATGAGGAGAGGTTAAGGGAAATCGACTGACGACACAAAGACAGGAGGGACAGGGGTGACATGATGACGACATATAAAATACAGAGAGGAACTGACAAGGTGGATAAGGACAGGATGTTTCAGAGATGGGACAGAACAACAATGGGTCACAACTGGAAGTTAAAGACTCAGATGAGTCACAGGGATGTTAGAAAATACTTCTTTAGTCATAGAGTTGTCAGGAAGTAGAGCAGTCTGGAGAGTGATGTAGTGGACGCAGGATCCATACTTAGCTTTAAGAAGAGGTATGATAAAGCTCATGGAGCAGGGAGAGAGTGACCTAGTAGTGACCAGCGAAGAGGCGGGGCCAGAAGCTATGAATCGACCCCTGCAACCACAATTAGGTGAATTAGGTGAGTACACACATACGGACGCACGCGCACAGTTAATCAAGGAATACTTACAGGAAGGAAACAATGTGTTATTGTACAGGAGATGTCGGAATAGGCAAGTGTGACGAGTGGGGGTTCTCCAATGGTCAGTACTGGCACTGGTATTGTTTTTTTTTTTTGTATGAAAACGACATGACTAAAGAAATAAACAGATACAGATAGAGGAGACAAGGAAAGCCTACAAATGGATCTGGACAAATTGCAGAACTGGTCTGACAAGTGGCTAATAGAATTTATCCCAAGCAAATGCAAAGTTATGAAAATTAGGGAAGACCAAACACGACCGGAAACAAAGTACAGGCTCGGGGGGACAAGCCTGCAAGCCTCCTTGAAAGTGAAGGACCTCAGGGTGAGCATAGTTGGGAGAATATCGCCTGAGGCACGCATCAACCGAATAGCTGCTGCAACTAACGCGAGACTGCCAAATTTTAGGATAAATCTCAGGAAGCTCAACAAGGAATCATTCACGACATTACATACGACATATGCCAAGTCCGTCGCGAAGTACGCAGCAGCAGTATGGAACCCACATATGATAAAATATGTCAAGAAGCTGGAAAAAGTGCAAATGTTTGCAACGAGACTAGTTCTACAGCTAAGAGGTATGAGCTATGAAGAGAGGCTAAAGGAGTTAAACTTAATGACATTAGAGGGCAGAAAGACCATGGATGACATGACTCTGACGTACAAAATACTGAGAGGGATTGACAGGGTGTACAGGAAAGTCTGTTCGAAAGGCGGGTCTCAATTACATGAGGGCACAGCTGGAAGTAAAGAGCACAGATGAGTCATAAAGATGTTACGAAATATTTCTTTAATATTTCTTTAACTTAGAGTTGTTAAGAAGTTGAACGACTTACACAGAAAAGTGGGAGAGGCAGGATACATACATTAATAGGGCTCACGCAGCCAAGAGTAGAGAAACCCAGTAGTGAGCATTGAGACAGGGCCATGAGCTGAAACTCGGCCTCTGCAACACGCACGCGAAATGTTAGAATGTGAGGGATGGTTTTAGGTTCAACTGTTGTCCAACAATAATATAATCATTAGTACGCGTCTACCATCACTGATAAATGTTTCAGACACACAATACATAATTACTATACATTGTATACAGTCTGGGAGCTTAGACTATCCTGAAGATACAACCCACCTTGACGTTGCTGGCAGCCGAGGCCTTCTCCAGGACCATGATGAGAGTGTCTCGCTGGAAGCCCTGATGGTGCTCCAGCAGGTAGGTGGCCTCCCTCCACCGCCCATTCTCTGCAGTTTTGAAAAGGGTAATGTCGAGTGTAAAAGGGTCATACTTAACGTTTTGCATCAGCAATAGGTTGACGATATTCCAGTTTCTCTCTTGGGCTGCAACACCAAGTGCCGTCATGTTATTTTCGTCTTTGATGGTTAAGTCGATCTTACACTGCAAGTCAATAAATCACTCATTAATACGTTAATGCATTAATTTTATAAGAAAAAAACAGACCTTGAATCATATTTATCAAGGTATATACACAAGGATGTATTAGACACATGCGTAACACTTTGGTATCTTTATTGAGGAAACGTTTCGCCACACAGTGGCTTCATCAGTCCATACAAAGGAGAATAGTGAAGAACAGGAGGAGTTTTGAGGTAATGTCCCTCAGCCTTGAGTCGATGTTGTCAGTCCATCAATCTTGATGGACTGACAACATCGACTCAAGGATGAGGGACTGATTACCTCAAAACTCTTCCTGTTCTTCACGATTCTCCTTTGTATAGGACTGATGAAGCCACTGTGTGGCGAAACGTTTCCTCAATAAAGATTCCCAAGTGTTGCATATGTGTCTAATTTATCAAGTTGTCGGTTCTCTGAACCATTCATCTACACACGAGGATTTATGTTACTCATTACATATACACATAATTTACGTAATTACTATTTTAGAGATTCAGGTATTCTTCTTCGTGCAAACTAACCGAATTAAATTACTTTTTTTTTTGCTTTAGATGGTATATTCAGTAATATAATTAACATACATTGTTTGACTTTATTGGTTAATCCTATGTTGAATCAACGGAATGTAAGTATAGATGTAAGGCCATAATATGTATGCGCACTGAAAACCATTGTAATAATCTAAACTAGTGTTTTTAAAATAATTTTTAGATTGTCCTAAATAAAAACATAGTCACCTTGAGTGTGGTGCTGAGGAGAAGGCTAACAATTTCTTCATGGTTCCAGCGAGCTGCCACGATCAGTGGCGTCTGTCCCCACTTGTTCCTCAAGTTCAAGTGTATATCATTCATCCTGAGGAGGAACTTAACAGTGTCGACGATGCCGCCAGTGCACGCAGCACACAGGAAATTGTAGCCCAGACTCATGGCTGCGTTGATGTCCTTTTCCGACGCCACCCACTTGTTTATTATATCCATTCTTCCTTTAAACACTTGGATGCACTCCTCCTGACATAACCATAGACCTTTATTACTTCACACACGAATCTCTCTCTCTCTCTCTCTCTCTCTCTCTCTCTCTCTCTCTCTCTCTATCAATCTATATATATATATATATATATATATATATATATATATATATATATATATATATATATATATATATATATATATCAATAACAACACTGCGATTAGCTAAGGAGTCGAACCCATGCTGCTTTGGCCCGCCTCATGGTGAGCGAAAACTCATGATGCTCTAGTCCACGGGACCACACACTCCTCAAGAATGACGCACCTAGCCAAGCTGTCATTACATATGACATTACATATGTCGTATGTAATGTCGTGAATGATTCCTTGTTAAGGTTCTGTCATCAGAGAACATACGGTGGTGTGGACGCCTCTAAGCTAATTTCATTCTACTCCCTGTTTGGTGTACTAGCCCAACAAGCAGTATTTTATATTATTGTACCCACGAACGAGTGGTATTGATTAATAACAATACTACGACTAGCCAAGGAGTCGAACCCATGCTGCTTTAGTCCGCCTCATGGTGAGCGAAAACTCATGATGTTCTAGTCCACGAGACCACACAATCCTCAAGAATGACGCACCCAGCCAAGCTAGGTGTTGTACCCGTCATCCGAGGACACATGGTGGTGTGGATGCTTCTGAGCATCCACACCACCGTTGCTATTTAAGCCAAAATCACAAGTTTTACCTATTCGACACGACATATATATATATATATATATATATATATATATATATATATATATATATATATATATATATATATATATATATATATATATATATATATATATATATATATATATATTCACACACACATATATATATATATATATATACACTGTATTTAAGGATTTAAGAATATCTATATTTTATTGATCATGTTGAGAAAAGCAGAGATGGGAGTGAAGGTAACTCACCGCTGTCAGGTCTCCCCAGTTTGGCTGTGGACAGACGCAAGGAGGCTCGTCTTTTTGTGGCGCTTTGGAAACCATCTCCTGAGGAAAATCTGAAGCGGTTAATGACAAGATCACCAGACTTGAGAATACTGAGGTAGGCCTACTGGTTCATAAATTAGACACATATGCAACATTTGGGTATCTTTATTGAGGAAACGTTTCGCCACACAGTGGCTTCATCAGTCCAATACAAAGTAGAAAGGTGTAAGGAGAGTAGGAGTTTTGAGGTAATCAGTCCCTCGGCCTGGAGTCGATGTGTTCAGTCCATCAATCTTGTAGAAATGACAGCATATGTCCGTAGAGGTGGCTTATATACTGTAGTTAGGTGAGGTGAAGCAGCAGGAAGCGGGGTCATAGTGGTACCATCCACTAGTCTAAGTAGATCTTCGTCCAAAGGTTGGACAAGTGTTGAAGAATTCGTTTGTATTAAGATCCCAAGATGTTGCTGTGTCAGACAGGGTATAGATGAATGGTTCAGAGAACCGACAAGTTATAAATTAGACACATATGCAACATTTGGGTATCTTTATTGAGGAAACGTTTCGCCACACAGTGGCTTCATCAGTCCAATACAAAGTAGAAAGGTGTAAGGAGAGTAGGAGTTTTGAGGTAATCAGTCCCTCGGCCTGGAGTCGATGTGTTCAGTCCATCAATCTTGTAGAAATGACAGCATATGTCCGTAGAGGTGGCTTATATACTGTAGTTAGGTGAGGTGAAGCAGCAGGAAGCGGGGTCATAGTGGTACCATCCACTAGTCTAAGTAGATCTTCGTCCAAAGGTTGGACAAGTGTTGAAGAATTCGTTTGTATTAAGATCCCAAGATGTTGCTGTGTCAGACAGGGTATAGATGAATGGTTCAGAGAACCGACAAGTTATAAATTAGACACATATGCAACATTTGGGTATCTTTATTGAGGAAACGTTTCGCCACACAGTGGCTTCATCAATCAATACAAAGTAGAAAGGTGTAAGGAGAGTAGGAGTTTTGAGGTAATCAGTCCCTCGGCCTGGAGTCGATGTGTTCAGTCCATCAATCTTGTAGAAATGACAGCATATGTCCGTAGAGGTGGCTTATATACTGTAGTTAGGTGAGGTGAAGCAGCAGGAAGCGGGGTCATAGTGGTACCATCCACTAGTCTAAGTAGATCTTCGTCCAAAGGTTGGACAAGTGTTGAAGAATTCGTTTGTATTAAGATCCCAAGATGTTGCTGTGTCAGACAGGGTATAGATGAATGGTTCAGAGAACCGACAAGTTATAAATTAGACACATATGCAACATTTGGGTATCTTTATTGAGGAAACGTTTCGCCACACAGTGGCTTCATCAGTCCAATACAAAGTAGAAAGGTGTAAGGAGAGTAGGAGTTTTGAGGTAATCAGTCCCTCGGCCTGGAGTCGATGTGTTCAGTCCATCAATCTTGTAGAAATGACAGCATATGTCCGTAGAGGTGGCTTATATACTGTAGTTAGGTGAGGTGAAGCAGCAGGAAGCGGGGTCATAGTGGTACCATCCACTAGTCTAAGTAGATCTTCGTCCAAAGGTTGGACAAGTGTTGAAGAATTCGTTTGTATTAAGATCCCAAGATGTTGCTGTGTCAGACAGGGTATAGATGAATGGTTCAGAGAACCGACAAGTTATAAATTAGACACATATGCAACATTTGGGTATCTTTATTGAGGAAACGTTTCGCCACACAGTGGCTTCATCAGTCCAATACAAAGTAGAAAGGTGTAAGGAGAGTAGGAGTTTTGAGGTAATCAGTCCCTCGGCCTGGAGTCGATGTGTTCAGTCCATCAATCTTGTAGAAATGACAGCATATGTCCGTAGAGGTGGCTTATATACTGTAGTTAGGTGAGGTGAAGCAGCAGGAAGCGGGGTCATAGTGGTACCATCCACTAGTCTAAGTAGATCTTCGTCCAAAGGTTGGACAAGTGTTGAAGAATTCGTTTGTATTAAGATCCCAAGATGTTGCTGTGTCAGACAGGGTATAGATGAATGGTTCAGAGAACCGACAAGTTATAAATTAGACACATATGCAACATTTGGGTATCTTTATTGAGGAAACGTTTCGCCACACAGTGGCTTCATCAGTCCAATACAAAGTAGAAAGGGTAAGGAGGTAGGAGTTTTGAGGTAATCAGTCCCTCGGCCTGGAGTCGATGTGTTCAGTCCATCAATCTTGTAGAAATGACAGCATATGTCCGTAGAGGTGGCTATATACTGTAGTTAGGTGAGGTGAAGCAGCAGGAAGCGGGGTCATAGTGGTACCATCCACTAGTCTAAGTGATCTTCGTCCAAAGGTTGGACAAGTGTTGAAGAATTCGTTTGTATTAAGATCCCAAGATGTTGCTGTGTCAGACAGGGTAAGATGAATGGTTCAGAGAACCGACAAGTTATAAATTAGACACATATGCAACATTTGGGTATTCTTTATTGAGGAAACGTTTCGCCAACAGTGGCTTCATCAGTCCAATACAAAGTAGAAAGGTGTAAGGAGAGTAGGAGTTTTGAGGTAATCAGTCCTCGGCCTGGATCGATGTGTTCAGTCCATCAATCTTGTAGAAATGACAGCATATGTCCGTAGAGGTGGCTTATATACTGTAGTTAGGTGAGGTGAAGCAGCAGGAAGCGGGGTCATAGTGGTACCATCCACTAGTCTAAGTAGATCTTCGTCCAAAGGTTGGACAAGTGTTGAAGAATTCGTTTGTATTAAGATCCCAAGATGTTGCTTGTCAGACAGGGTAAGATGAATGGTTCAGAGAACCGACAAGTTATAAATTAGACACATATGCAACATTTGGGTATCTTTATTGAGGAAAGTTTCGCCACACAGTGGCTTCATCAGTCCAATACAAAGTAGAAAGGTGTAAGGAGAGTAGGAGTTTTGAGGTAATCAGTCCCTCGGCCTGGAGTCGATGTGTTCAGTCCATCAATCTTGTAGAAATGACAGCATATGTCCGTAGAGGTGGCTTATATACTGTAGTTAGGTGAGGTGAAGCAGCAGGAAGCGGGTCATAGTGGACCATCCACTAGTCTAAGTAGATCTTCGTCCAAAGGTTGGACAAGTGTTGAAGAATTCGTTTGTATTAAGATCCCAAGATGTTGCTGTGTCAGACAGGGTATAGATGAATGGTTCAGAGAACCGACAAGTTATAAATTAGACTCCTTACACCTTTCTACTTTGTATTGGACTGATGAAGCCACTGTGTGGCGAAACGTTTCCTCAATAAAGATACCCAAATGTTGCATATGTGTCTAATTTATAACTTGTCGGTTCTCTGAACCATTCATCTATACCCTGTCTGACAGCAACATCTGGGATCTTAATAAAGGGGAATTCTTCAACACTTGTCCAACCTTTGGACGAAGATCTACTTAGACTGGTGGATGGTACCACTTGACCGCTCCTGCTGCTTCCCTCACCTAACACGTATATGCCACCTCTACGGACATATGCTGTCATTTCTACAAGATTGATGGACTGAACAATCGACTCCGGCCGAGGACTGATTACTCAAAACTCCACTCTCCTTACACCTTTCTACTGTATTGGACTGATGAAGCCACTTGTGGACCGAAACATTTCCTCAATAAAGATACCCAAATGTTGCATATGTGTCTAATTTATAACTTGTCGGTTCTCTGAACCATTCATCTATACCCTGTCTGACACAGCAACATCTTGGGATCTTAATACAAACGAATTCTTCAACACTTGTCCAACCTTTGGACGAAGATCTACTTAGACTAGTGGATGGTACCACTATGACCCCGCTTCCTGCTCTCACCACCTAACACGTATATGCCACCTCTACGGACATATGCTGTCATTTCTACAAGATTGATGGACTGAACACATCGACTCCGGCCGAGGGACGATTACCTCAAAACCCTACCTCTACACCTTCTACTTTGTATTGGACTGATGAAGCCACTGTGTAGCGAAACTTTCTCAATAGATACCCAAATGTTGCATATGTGTCTAATTTATAACTTGTCGGTTCTCTGAACCATTCATCTATACCCTGTCTGACAGCAACATCTTGGGATCTTAATACAAACGAATTCTTCAACACTTGTCCAACCTTTGGACGAAGATCTACTTAGACTAGTGGATGGTACCACTGACCCCGCTTCCGCTGCTTCACTCACCTAACTACAGTATATAAGCCACCTCTACGGCATATGCTGTCATTTCTACAAGATTGATGGACTGAACACATCGACTCCAGGCCGAGGACTGATTACCTCAAAACTCCTACTCTCCTTACACCTCTACTTTGTATTGACTGATGAAGCCACTGTGTGGCGCGTTTCCCAATGATACCCAAATGTTGCATATGTGTCCTTTATAACTTGTCGGTTCTCAACCATCTATACCCTGTCTGACACAGCAACATCTGGGATCTTAATACAAACGAATTCTTCAACACTTTCCAACCTTTGGACGAAGATCTACTTAGGACTAGTGGATGGACCACATGACCCCCTCCTGCTGCTTCACTCACCTACAGTTATATAAGCCCCTCTACGGACAATGCTGTCATTTCTACAAGATTGATGGACTGAACACATCGACTCGGCCGAGGGACTGATTACCTCCTCCTCTCCTTACACCTTTCTACTTTGTTTGATGATGAAGCCACTGTGTGGCGAAACGTTTCCTCAATAAAGATACCCAAATGTTGCATATGTGTCTAATTTATAACTTGTCGGTTCTCTGAACCATTCATCTATACTACTGGTTCATGCTAGGCAGGTCCAACTCACGCCCACCTACATGAAAGTAAAATCACAGATCGAGTGAATGTACAGAGAACCTTCACTGCACATATAAGTTCCGTCAAACACCTTAATTACTGGGAACGCTTGGAGTCACTTGACTTGTACTCACTGGAGCACAGGCGAGAGAGATACATCATAACCTATACCTGGGAAAATCCTAGAGGGACTGCTCAACAGCCTCCCAACAGGCATAGGGGAAATTACTAATAGACCTCTGGCTGCCTTCAGGAGGGAGCTGGACAGATACCTAAAGTCAGTACCCGATCAGTCGGGCTGTGGTTCGTACGTTGGACTACTCACGGGACTACTCACAGCCTGGTTGATCAGGCCCTGCTCCACCTGAAGACCTGGCTGGCATCCTGGGAAATAAGGGAGGGATACTAATATCTTATATAAGATGAGCTGAGCGAAAGGTATGTCTTTCAGTGTATATATGCTGATAATTTACTTAATTCCCAGTGTAAGGATTAAAAAAATTAACCATTTTTAGACGATATGCATGTAAATCAGACACAGTATGTAGGTTATGGCATTCTGTTAAAAAAATGTTTTATTCACAATCGATTTTTATCAATTCGTGAATTGATAAGAGTTCCTGACAGATAAAACTTCTTAATAAAATGCTTTAAGCCTCACATAGTATGGTGTTTAGATACAAACCCTGCAGAAAACGGAAAATAATTTTATTGTTAATGATAAGTTATCAGAAATTCTGAGATTGTATACCTACTTTTCATGAAATATATAAAATGCTTATTACATGATAAGATTGTAATCGATGAAATGAGTCAGTGACTTCATTTCTAATATCTCAGATCTTGAGTTTGTACACAGATACTGCACCAAATATAACAGTCTTCTGTATGATAAAAAATGTAATATACCAAATGATTGTAATCTAAACTAAATATTACCAAGGCCTACTCAATGAACCTTCATTAAGACCTATTGTGACCTTTGTAATATTTCTTTGTGTGGGGAGAAGACGGCTTACAAGATGACCAAGGGATGTGATGTCAAGGGTATGGAAGGTTGCGGGTCATCATATGACCCGGGTCAGGCATCATATGACCCGGGTCAGGCATCATATGACCCCAGGAAACACTTGTCCTGTTTCCTGACAAACCTGACCTAACAGTGGGGATGGATGGGGACTAGTAAATAAACTAGCTACTAAAGGTGTCTTTTTCGTGTGTGTGTGTACGTCTAAATTCTCTAATATATGGATAGTCGTTTTATATAATGAAGATAATGGTGTTGCTCCTTTTTCCAGAGCTTAAATCTGGGGTATTTCTGATGACCAAACACTAAATGTTAGTGGCTTTCTTTGTACTTAACAATATTTTATAACATGTAAATCACACATTGTATATTATGCAAAGAAATCAAAATTTAATTGAATTTAATAAGTTAAGAGCAGGTCAGTGGGTGGCATCCTAGCAGGTCAGTGGGTGGCATCCTAGCAGGTCAGTGGGTGGCATCCTAGCAGGTCAGTGGGTGGCATCCTAGCAGGTCAGTGGGTGGCATCCTAGCAGGTCAGTGGGTGGCATCCTAGTACCTACATGTCCCAAAGGGAAATAAAATAATACACCTCTTCAGAGTTAACACTGTAAATATTCTCTGAAGAAAATGATTCATAAATTATTTTGGTAATTACAATATCTCAGTGTTCTGGGCGTTTTGTGTTCTCCAAACTCAACTGAAGGAATTGTAATTCTTTATACAAGCAGATTTCTGGCATTTATTTGTAATTTCTCTAGTAATATATCTTATTTAATCAAGTAGTGTGATTTTCACTGTGGAGACGCAATGTTTAAGTCAATATGAACCAGCTATCTGCCACATACACACCTCACTTCCTTGTTATCTGCCACATACACACCTCACTTCCTTGTTATCTGCCACATACACACCTCACTTCCTTGTTATCTGCCACATACACACCTCACTTCCTTGTTATCTGCCACATACACACCTCACTTCCTTGTTATCTGCCACATACACACCTCACTTCCTTGTTATCTGCCACATACACACCTCACTTCCTTGTTATCTGCCACATACACACCTCACTTCCTTGTTATCTGCCACATACACACCTAACTTCCTTGTTATCTGCCACATACAGACCTCACTTCCTTGTTATCTGCCACATACAGAACTCACTTCCTTGTTATCTGCCACATACACACCTCACTTCCTTGTTATCTTCCACATACACACCTCACTTCCTTGTTATATGCCACATACACACCTCACTTCCTTGTTATCTGCCACATACACACCTCACTTCCTTGTTATCTGCCACATACAGACCTCACTTCCTTGTTATCTGCCACATACACACCTCACTTCCTTGTTATCTGCCACATACACACCTAACTTCCTTGTTATCTGCCACATACAGACCTCACTTCCTTGTTATCTGCCACATACACACCTCACTTCCTTGTTATCTGCCACATACACACCTCACTTCCTTGTTATCTGCCACATACACACCTCACTTCCTTGTTATCTGTCACATACACACCTCACTTCCTTGTTATATGCCACATACACACCTCACTTCCTTGTTATATGCCACATACAGACCTCACTCCCTTGTTATCTGCCACATACACACCTCACTCCCTTGTTATCTGCCACATACACACCTCACTTCCTTGTTATCTGTCACATACACACCTCACTTCCTTGTTATATGCCACATACAGACCTCACTTCCTTGTTATCTGCCACATACACACCTAACTTCCTTGTTATCTGTCACATACACACCTCACTTCCTTGTTATATGCCACATACACACCTCACTTCCTTGTTATCTGCCACATACAGACCTCACTTCCTTGTTATCTGCCACATACAGACCTCACTTCCTTGTTATCTGCCACATACAGACCTCACTTCCTTGTTATCTGCCACATACAGACCTCACTTCCTTGTTATCTGCCACATACACACCTCACTTCCTTGTCAGTGGCATCATGACTCTTAATACGTATCTAGGATGCTGGAAGTACCTTCCTCATACATTTATATCTTGTATTTGTATAAGCATTTTGAGACATTCTGGATATAAAGTCTTAAAAATATCGTCTTAGTTTTAGTAAGTATAGAATGTTAAGTATATTTTACTAGCAAATGTAAACAACACGAAGGCACAACACTGGAACAATACACGTATAACCCTCACATAAGAGACTGAAACTTATGACGACGTTTCGGTCCAGTTTGGACTAAGTAAGTTTATTTAGGTACAGGTACACATAAGTACAGTTGTTATACCTAGTAACATATGTGTAAATTACCTATGATAACCCAAAATAAGTTAAGAAATTACAAGTCGAGATATTACAAGGATTGAGGTCCTTGTAGCCTAGCTGTAAGATGCAGTTGAAATCAGTCATTATAACCTTAAAAATTAATTGCGTGAAAATCAGTTACAGTAAAATAAGGTGCAGTAGGAATAAATGGAACTGAGTTATTTAAATAAATATTAAATAGAGAGGATCAGCCTATAATAGTAGGTACACTAATGTTAACTATACAAGAAATCACTCTCCTCCCCTCTCTGTAGCTTCATTCATTAGGTACCTTTTAGCTCTCTTCCTGAACTGGCTCTTGCTAGGACAGGCTTTGACTAGTGCAGGCAATCCGTTCCACTCCTTTATTACTATATAATAAAAGGTGTTTGAGGTCTGCCTACCTACTGTAGGTACTACAAACTAAACTGTCTTCACTTCCCCTAGTACCATACTAGTTTTGGTTCGTAACCCTGACAAACTTTGCAGGAAGATATTCTGGGCACTGCTTATGAGCAGTTTTGGTTGATAGTGATTACATGCGGCTTTGGGTTGACTGTCACTTGCTCATATTATTCTATATCCTGCTTTCTGTGAACCTTGGTGGGTTCCCATACTCCACATGGGGAAGAAGGGAACAGGTGCGTGGACATTTAGGAGTGGACATGTCAGCAGATGGGTTTATGAAGGATGAGGTGAATCATATAATTAACGAGTGGAAAAAGATGAATGGTGCACTGAGGAGTCTGTGGAGACAAAGAACTTTGTCCATGGAAGCAAAGAGGGGAATGTATGAGAGCATAGTTATACATATGCTCTTATATGGGTGTGAAACATGGGTGGTGAATGTTGCAACAAGGAGAAGGCTGGAGGCAGTGGAGATGTCATGTCTGAGGGCAATGTGTGGTGTGAATATAATCCAGAGAATTCGTAGTTTGGAAATTAGGAGGTGTGGGATTACCAAAACTATTATCCAGAGGGCTGAGGAGAGGTTGATGAGATGGTTCAGACATGTAGAGAGGATGGAACAAAATAGATTGACCTCGAGAGTGTATAAATCTGTAGTGGAGGGAAAGCGGAGTAGAGGTCAGCCTAGGAAAGGTTGGAGGGAGAGGGTAAAGGAGGTTTTGTGTGTGAGGGGCTTGGACTTACAGCAATCATGCGTGAGCATGTTAGATATGAGCAAATGGAGACAAATGGTTTTCATGCCTTGACGTGCTGTTGGAGTGTAAGCAAGGTAACATTTATGAAGGGATTCAGGGAATCAGCAGGCCGGACTTGAGTATTGGAGATGGGAAGTACAGTGTCTGCACTCTGAAGGAGAGGTGTTAATGTTGCAGTTTTATAACTGTAGTGTAAGCGTGCCTCTGGCAAGACAGTGATGGAGTGAATGATGATGAAAGTTTTTTTTTCGGCCCAACCCGCCTTGTTGGGAAACGACCGACGTTTTAATAATTATATGTACATATATATATATATATATATATATATATATATATATATATATATATATATATATATATATATATATATATATATATATATATATATATAAATAAATATATATATGTCGCCGAATAGGTAAAACTAGCGTTTTTGGCTTAAATAGTAACGCTCTTCTTATCGAATAACGCAAGCGAAAATTTGTGTATGCAATAATTTCGCAAAAATTATTCTGAACGTAACGTAAAAAGTATATTTCATTGTGTTTGTTTATTATTAAATTATTGTAAACTTATCTAAAATACATTTAGATGGATTAGGTTAAATTAAATTGCGCTTGTTATAATAAGGTTAGATTAGTTTTCTAAGGTTCTTTTGGTACAAAATTAATATTTTTTTACATTAACATAAATGAAAAAAATATATCTTTAAATGTATAAGAATTTTTTTTTAGAAAGGACTTAATTTTAAATGAGTTCTTGCTAATTGACCAGTTTTACCTATTCGGCACGTCATATATATATATATATATATATATATATATATATTTAATATACATATTTAATATATATATATATATATATATATTATATATATAAGAGAGAAGAGAGAGAGAGAGAGATAAGAGAGAGAGAAGAAGATGAAGAGAAAGAGAAAGAAGAGAATAATAGAAGAGATGAATTAAAGAGAGTAATGAGAGTTAATAGAGTAATAGATATAATATATATAAATATAATATAATGATAATATAAAAAATAAATAAAATAATAAAGAAAGAGAAAAAGAGAGAGAAGAGTAGAGAGAGAGAGAGAGAGAGAGAGAGAGAGAGAGAGAGAGAGAGAGAAAATATGGGGCTGGCGGCTACGAAGTACTTTATCCAAGCATAATCATCATGTACATGTACGAGTGAATTCAAGTTTACATGTGAATGGTTCAACCTCAGGTGTTATTGCACTCCTTGTCTATATAAGGATCCCCACACACACACCTGGTCAAGCACGTCAAGAAACTAGAGAAAGTGAAAGGTTTGGACAAGGTTAGTTCCAAACTCAGGGTCTGTCTTATGAAGAAAGGCTGAGGAAAAGGACTAAAACACTGGAGGAAAGAAGGGTCAGAGGAGACATGATAACGACATACAAAATACTGGGGGAATTGACAAGGTAGATATGACAGGTTGTTTCAGAGAGGGAACACAGAAACAAGGGGCACAACTGGAAGCTGAAGACTCAGATGAGTCAAGGACAGGAAACATTTCTTCAGCCCAGAGTAGTCAGGAAGTGGAATGGACTAGAGAATGATATAGTGGAGGGGAACCATACATAGTTTTAAGACAGGATGATAAAGCTTTATGGAGCAGGGAGAGCAGAGACCCAGTAGCAGACAGCGAAGAGGCGGGGCCAGGAGCTGAGTCTGACCCCGCAACCACAATTAGGTGAGCATTAGGTGAGTCACACACACACATGGAAGAAGGCCAACCTAGTCCCCATTTTTAAAAAGGAGACAGAAAAGAGGCACTAAACTATAGACCGGTGTCACTTACATGTATATGTAAAGTCCTGAGAAAATCATCAGGAAAAAAATGGTGGAACACCTTGAGCAGAACAGGATAATAAACACCAGACAGCACGGATTCCGGGGAAAGGGAAACCGTGTAACAAACCTCCTAGAGTTCTATGATAAAGTAACAGAGGTAAGGCAAAGAGAGAAGGGGGGTTGATTGCATTTTCCCGGTTGGAAGGCCTTCCACACAGTTCCCCACATGAGATTAGTAAAGAAGTTGGGAAAAACAAGCAGGTATAACAGGGAAAGGGGACTGAATGGATCAGGAATACCTCAAAGGGGGGCAACAACGGGTCATGGTGGGGGGTGAGGTATCACAGTGGGAACTCAGACGAGGGGAAAAGCAGGGGGCAGTCCTAGGACCAGTGTTTTTCCCGGTATTGTAAATGACATGACGGACGGGATAGACCAGAAGTGTTCATTCGCGGATGATGTGAAAAAAAGAGGAGAATCACACGGAAGAGGACCAGGCAGGGCTGCAAAAAGACCCGGGCAAGCTTTGACATCTGGTCTAGCAGTTGGTTCTCGAATTCAATCCTCCAAATGCAAAGTCATGAGGATCGGAGAAGGCAAAGAAGACCCGACAGAGTACAAGCTAGGCGGACAAAAGGGTACAAACCCGGCAAAGGGGAAAGACCTTGGGGTGAGTATAACGCCAAGACGCTCCGGAGGCACACATCAACCAGATAACTGCGGCAGCATATGGGGTCTGGCAAAACCTTTGATTAGCGTTCCGTTACCTTTAAAAAGGGAAACGTTAAGACACTGTATACCGTATACTCAGGTCCAAAAC
>WNWK01006393.1:0-106375 GCA_009830355.1 Cherax destructor
AACAGCACAGTATAACAGCATAACAGCACAGTAATAACAGCATAACAGCACAGTAATAACAGCATAACAGCACAGTAATAACAGCACAGTAATAACAGCATAACAACACAGTAATAACAGCATAACAGCACAGTAATAACAGCATAACAGCACAGTAATAACAGCATAACAGCACAGTAATAACAGCATAACATCACAGTAATAACAGCGTAACAACACAGTAATAACAGCATAACAGCACAGTAATAACAGCATAACAGCACAGTAATAACAGCATAACAACACAGTAATAACAGCATAACAGCACAGTAATAACATCATAACAACACAGTAATAACAGCATAACATCACAGTAATAACAGCATAACAACACAGTAATAACAGCATAACAGCACAGTAATTACAGCATAACAGCACAGTAATAACAGCATAACAGCACATTAGTAACAGCATAACAGCACAGTAATAACAGCATAACAGCACAGTAATAACAGCATAACAGCACAGTAATAACAGCATAACAGCACATTAGTAACAGTATAACAGCACAGTAATAACAGCACAGTAATAACAGCACAATAATAACAGTATAACAGCACAACAGCACTGTATTAACAGCATACCAGCACAGTAATAACAGCATAACAGCACCATAATAACAGCATAACAGCACAACAACACAGCAATAACATCACAGTAATAACAGCACATTAATGGAAATAAATTGTATAAAATACCGACACAATGGAAAAATAAACACATAAGCAGTATAATGTGGTCCTGTTTGTGACTCGATAAAGCCCACTGAGTGGGCGAAACGTTGTCAATAAAGGATCACATTATTTTGCTTATGTGTTTATTTTTCCACAGCACAGTAATACAGCATAACAGCACAGTAATAACTGCAGAGTAAGCAAGGTAAACAAGACTGTGTATAATAAACAAAACAAGATTAATAACAAAAACAGTGTTGGAGGTGAAACAAACAACAACAAGCATTATGTTAATTACTTAATGACTATCACTATAACAAGCAGCTGACAAACATTATAACACAGTTTGAACTACTACAATATCTAAAATTACCTTCAATTGTACACTTGTTAAACAACAAACTGATAAACTGTTGTTGTTGTTGTTGGGTTGGGGTTTATAGGGTCACATACATATTCAACGTACTAACTCACGTGCCAAGAAATCCTTTTGCATTGTCCTATTCTTAGGTCTACTTGTGTTGTTCTAATTTTAAGTTTAATTATAGAATCACACTAAATCTTATGATTCCAAACATTGATCCTGAAACCAACCTTCTATTAAATGACTTACATGAACCTAACAACAACTGACATGCCCATGCACTCCGCTCCAGGCCCAGACTCATGGAACTCCGTGTTCATCAAGAACTGCAAGAAGCCCCTATCACATGCTTTTAACATCCTATGGAGAGGGAGCATGGACACTGGGATCGTCCCGCAGCTACTAAAAACAACAGACATAGCCCCGCTCCACAAAGGGGGCAGTAAAGCAATAGCAAAGAACTACAGACCAATTGCGCTAACGTCCCATATCATAAAAATCTTTGAAAGGGTTCTAAGAAGCAAGATCGCCACCCATCTTGATACCCATCAATTGCACAACCCAGGACAGCATGGGTTTAGAGCAGGCCACTCCTGTCTGTCCCAACTACTGGACCACTATGACAAGGTCCTGGATGCTCTAGAAGATAAACAGAATGCAAATGTTATATACACAGATTTTGCAAAAGCCTTTGACAAGTGTGACCATGGTGTAATAGCACACAAAATGCTTGATAAAGGAATAACAGGAAAAGTTTATAGAAACTTGTTTTGGGACTGCCCCCTTGTAAGCTGCACGCTGGGCAAGCACTGTTGTCACCGACACTCTGAGACACTTCTCTCAGACTTACAAGTGGCTATGGTACAAATTTCTATCTAATTGCAGTAAGGGGAATCCCACACTGCCTACACAATACTGGAAGGGGGTTTACTTACTTGAATTAAAAAGGGTGGCTATGTGTCCTGGTCTTCCTTATATATAACCGCTCCTAACACCATGTGCAGTGGAGAAACTTTGTCTGCAAAAGATGGGGTAATTAGTGTCCTGCCTGCACCTCAGAGTTCCCCGGTTCCTAGGATGTCCCTTGAGTAATATATGCAGTAAGTAACACTAGCTTCCAGACTGAACTTAAGAGACGACGCTGGTACATACCAACACAAAGGCGTCCGTCTGCTTAAGACCCACAGATAACTCACTAACGTTTCCCCCAGAAAACTGGCCAAATACTGAGAGAAAGAAAGCCTAGTCTTACTGTAATAGGTCTGGATGGAGGCAGATTTCCACGGTACTTCGGGATCTCCTCCAGGGCCCCAGGACAGATGTTGGGTCACGTGGGGGGTGCTGCTTAATCTCAGCACGTCTTGTTCTGTCGAAGTCTGATCTGGTAAGAAGGAACTGGTGCTCTTACCCGCCTAGATTCAAGTGTAGAGCTGCCAGTTCTCGTTAGCTAACATAATCTAATGCCTGTCTATTCAGGCCTATAACTACCTATATTAGGGTGCTAGAGCTACATTAATAATATCTAATGTTGCCTTAATAATCCTACTATTAGTCTCTAACTGTACAAACTAGCCTAGGTGTTCCTAGGTGGATAAATCTATCAATTAAAATATACACAATAGTCACCTTCATCAGCTGGAGTGTAGTTGTTCTGGTTGGGAGTGTGGGTTTATAAACTCCGAGGGCCGATCCACGGTATGTTTAAGGCTCCTAACGGCTCACCCTGTGGAACTTTTAGTGACTAAAAAAGTTTCCACATCCTCCCGCCGACGAAGGTAAACGATAAGTCTACGTCAAGTTCACCTTCCGCAAGCCCTTACGGCGGGCCCTGGACACGAGTGCTGTCCGGCCACTCTCGTCGAGCAGACTCTGGTTTAACTCCGACTGTCCAGTTTCCGCCGTGTGGATCGCTGGGGGTGTAAACTTGTGGGTTCCGGTGATCTTAACACCCTTCCCTTTAACTTTAAGTTCTTTCACACGTCTAGCCTTGTCTGAGCAGCTTCGTACTTTCCCACCCAGTGGCCCATATACCCTGGTAGCAATTCTTCCCACTGATACGAGGTTCTGGGTTTAATGACAACTATCTCCCCTTTAGGTACCCCATAAAAGCGTCTCCCAAGGTGGCTATACGTCACTTCCCTACTTGGTTTGGCTTACCTGGCGTTCATCGTGTACACTAACATTCATTATCACTACTCCCCAGCTATCATGGTGTCAGCTTCCCTCTGGCGTTGCAGGAAATTCATTAGGAATTCTGCCACCGATGATATATCCTGCTGGGGATCTGTATAAACCAATTCCTTCCTTAACAGTCCGTCGGTAGACAGGAAGTCATCTAGATAGTTGGCTCCCACCAGGATACTCACATTTCTGACTGTGTCAGTGGTAATGTCCTGGTCTGCCAGCTTCACACCAAGGTCTTTCTAATCGTTGTTGCTGCTGCAAGACCTTTTCACCCGCAGGAAAGTTTTTTACCAAAGCTTTTAATATTTCTGATGTCCCCCCAAATTTTAACGGGTTAATTTCCACAACATCAAAGACTGGGTGGGCCCTGACTTATAGCACCTCTCAATGTCGATTAAATTTGTCGGTGGCCTTCAACTTAAACCCTAGCCACCAACTTCTGTTATCATGGACACTTGGCCCCGAGTCGAAGAATAATCGGGTTTTTTCCCCGGATCTGTTCCCGTTCACACCCTGCCATGACTGTAGGTGGGGCAGCAGCTTTTGTGCTTCTCACTCAGATTAAAACTTGCCCACACTAATCACGTGGCTACCACTTCAGGCTCGGACCCCCCTTCTATCCCCTTACGGAGAAACGTCCTCAGCCTGGGGTTCCCTAAATTGTTGTGAATAGTGCAGAGGGTTTCCCTTTTCCGGGCTTTTTAGCACTCCTGAAAGATGTGACTGACAATCTTCTTCCTCATGTTTTCCACACACCTTAAGCATAGCTGCAACCCTTAGTCTTTTGCCGCCTTCCCGCTCAGTGTGCATACGGGAGAGCAACTCGCTAGTGTGTTCACTCCTTCGCAGAACACGCATATTCGGGGTACGAATGTCTCTGAGGATCTGTTTAGAGGTCCAGTCTTAGACACTTTGGTACACCAACGAGGAGAGTTTTAAATTGATCTCCGGGTTTTCGGAGCGGTCAAACGATTTCACCTGGCTGGTGGTCTCTCTTGACCTATTCAGGTGCATCACGATATCCCCCAAAACCCCTCAAACAATCTGTTGTCCTGGAACCGGTTAGTCCTATACAAAATGTAACTATGTACTGTAGTGTTAGCTAGTTTCCTCTAAACGTCTGACTGACCATCCATTCTGCGTTACCCCAACTATAGATTTTTTTGAGACTATTTGTCAAACTCATAACTTTGATTTGAACTTCTAGCTCTGTTTTGGGTCATGACGGAAAACCTCAAAAATGGGACAACTGATAAATATAGCATTATCTCCTTTTGTGTTGCCAATTTCTTTTAGTTGACCCCTTGGCATGTTGAAATTTTTCCCGGGTTTTGGAATCCCGGGACCAATTCCAGGGCTCACTTGAGTTGGGGAAACGTTATTGTATTGGGGGGCATCCGACAAATCCATCCTCGTCATCTATTTGTATAAACTGATCCCAGAAAGCAATGTACTCTGTCAAATTCCCTCAAACATTGGTAAATTATGGGGAGGGGAATCTGGGTAACACTCTACGGGACTGTGGTGGCCTGCGGGCCTTTTTACTATTATTTGTGGCCTGCTGCATCCCGCCTTCAATGTTTTTATTAGCTTTTGCAAATTTCATCTCCGCTTTACATTGCCCCATGCCGTCAGTCTTTCCCGAATTTCCGTAAATATCCTCTGATTCCTCTGCGACTTGAGGTGCCTGTCCAGTGCCTGCTTGAAGACAGCCAGGGCTTGTTGGTAATCCCCTGATGTATGCTGGGAGGCAGTTGAACAATCTTGGGCCCCTGACACCTATTGTGTTGTCCCTCAACGTGCTAGTGGCACCCCTGCTCTTCATTGGGGGATGTTACATCGCCTGCCGAGTCTTTTGCTTTCGAGGGAGTGATTTTGTGTGCAAGTTTGGTACTAACCCCTCGAGAATTTTCCATGTGTATATAATAATGTATCTCCCCCGCCTCGTTCTAGAGAGTACAGGCTTTAGAACTCAAGCGTTCCCAGTAGTTGAGGTGGTTTATCGCACTTATGTGTGCGGGTGAAGGTTCTCTGCACATTTTCAAGGTCAGCAATTTCACCCGCCTTGAAAGGTGCAGTTAGTGTGCAGCAATATTCCAGCCTAGATAGAACAAGCGATCTGTAAAGTGTCAACATGGGCTTGGCATCCCTGGTTTTGAAGGTTCTCATTATCCATCCTGTCATTTTTCGAGCAGATGCAATTGCTACAATGTTATGGTCCTTGAAGGTGAGATCCTCTGACATGATCACTCCCAGGTCTTTGACATTAGTTTTTCGCTCTATTGTGTGGTTGGAATTAGTTTGTACTCCGATGAGATTTTAATTTCTTCACGTTTTCCGTATCTGAGTAATTGAAATTTCTCATCATTGAACTTCATATTGTTTTCTGCAGCCCATTTAAAGATTTGGTTTATGTCTGCTTGGAGTCTTGCAGTGTCTTCAACGGTGGACACTGTCATACAGATTCGGGTGTCATCTGCAAAGGAAGACACAGCACTGTGGCTTATATCCCTGTCAATGTCTGATATGAGGATGAGGAATAGGATGGGAGCAAGTACTGTGCCTTGTGGAACAGAGCTTTTCACAGTAGCTGCCTCAGACTTTACTCTGTTGACTACTACTCTTTGTGTTCTACATGTTAGGAAATTATAGATCCATCTACCAACTTTTCCTGTTAATCCTTTATCACGCATTTTGTGTGCTATTACACCATGGTCACACTTGTCAAAGGCTTTTGCAAAATCTGTGTATATAACATCTGCATTCTGTTTATCTTCTAGAGCATCCACGACCTTGTCGTAGTGGTCCAGTAGTTGGGACAGACAGGAGCGGCCTGCTCTAAACCCATGCTGTCCTGGGTTGTGCAATTGATGGGTATCAAGATGGGTGGCAATCTTGCTTCTTAGAACCCTTTCAAAGATTTTTATGATATGGGACGTTAGCGCAATTGGTCTGTAGTTCTTTGCTTTTTGCTTTACTGCCCCTTTGTGGAGCGGGGCTATGTCTGTGTTTTTAGTAGCTGCGGGACGATCCCAGTGTCCATGCTCCCTCTCCATAGGATGTTAAAAGCATGTGATAGGGGCTTCTTGCAGTTCTTGATGAACACGGAATTCCATGAGTCTGGGCCTGGAGCGGAGTGCATGGGCATGTCATTTATTGCCTTTTCGAAGTCATTTGGCATCGTGGTGATGTCAGAAAGGCATGTGTCTGTCAAGTTCTGTGGCACTCTCATAAAAAAATCATTTAGGTTTTCAATTTTCAGTCTGGTTAGTGGCTCGTTAAAGACTGAGTCATACTGGGATTTAAGTAACTTACTCATTTCCTTGCTGTCATCTGTGTAGGACCCATCCGGTTTAAGTAGGGGCCCAATACTGGTTGTTGTTCTCGACTTTGATTTTGCATAGGAAAAGAAATACTTAAGGTTTCTTTCAATTTCATTTATGGCTTTTAGTTCTTCCCGTGTCTCTTGATTCCTGTAAGATTCCTTTAGTTTTAATTCGATGTTTGCTATTTCTCTGACTAGTGTCTCCCTACGTATTTCAGAGATATTGGCCTCCTGTAGCCGCTCAGTTATTCTTTGCCTTCGCCTGTATAGGGAGCGCCTCTCTCTTTCTAGTTTGCATCTTCTCCTCCTTTTCCTTAAGGGAATTTGCCTTGAGCAAACCTCAAGTACCACAGAGTTAATTTGTTCTAGACATAGGTTGGGATCCGTGATGCTTAGGCAATCTTCCCAGTTTATATCATTTAGGACTTGGTTTACTTGGTCCCACCTTATGTTTTTGTTATTGAAGTTGAATTTGGAGAAAGCTCCCTCACGGCTGATCACATTTTGTTGATCTGGGGCTCCCCGCATGCATGTCTGGACCTCTATTATGTTGTGATCTGAGTATATTGTTTTTGATATGATGACATTTCGTATCAGATCATCAATGTTGGTGAAGATGAGGTCCAGCGTATTCTCTAATCTTGTGGGCTCTACTATTTGCTGGTTTAAGGTGAACTTGGTGCAGAGATTTAAAAGTTCATGCATGTGTGAATTTTCATCTGAGCTGCCTCCTGGTGTTATTTCTGCTACCACATTGTATTAAGTACTTAGTGAATAAGTCTTTAGAATAAGCTGCCCCTAATGCCATGGCATGCCAGTGGCTCTCCTTGCATTACAGTTTTAAAATTGTAACTACCAATAACTATGTATACTTGTAACTTGCATCAAAATAAAAATATTATTATATTATTATTATAATAATAATGTCTATCAGGGGTTCGTCAAAGAATAACTGGAAACATTCCAGTTAAGTGGCATTGTTCCCAAGTGGACAAGATGGGCGTAATCCATTGTGACTTTCATCAAACTGATGGGGATTGGGAATAAAATTAGCAGCTTCCTGCCAATCCCAGGTGCGGTCTGCTGGTGGGTACTGGATATTTACAGGTGGTTGTGGGGGTTGTGGAAGTGGAGGTTGTAGTTGTGGGGGTTGGTGGGTGGGTGAGGGTTGCCTTTGTTATAACTGAGCTGACTCAGCAGAGTGGGTGCCAGCATGGTCCACTGCTGGTGCCTCGCGCGCGGCACCACCACTACCAGTTGCATGCACATTTCTCATACCAATTGCAACGCTATCATCTTCATTTTCACTATCACTTCCTGTTGTACACCCACGGGATGTACTCCGAGATGTACTCCTAACCCTTGGAAGAGCATATGGCACACTACCAGAGCGCATATACCGTCGTATATACTGACGCTTCACTGGTGAATATTCCCCTTCACTCGCGCTACTGGAACTATTTCGAAGGGCTTGTGAACAGGACGCCACAGCACCAGAGGTGGGCGGCTGTGGGTCGTCTGGGTTTTCCTCACTTATACCGGTATTATGGTCTTTAGTTTCGGTCACAACCGCCTCAAAACCTTGAAAGTCACCTTCACTGACACCCCCATCACTGTTAGAACTGTCACTGATGAATAAAAGTGTCCCAATTCGCCGAGGAGTAAGGTGTTTCTTGCTGCGAGGCATGGTAGAGAAGGTGTACTGAAATGGTGTTCCCACAATGCACCATTGGGTGCCCAATTTTTTTTCCTACTACGCACACTGACTGCGCAGACCCATTCTCTCATCCCTAGGCCTACCAGCTGTTTCCCGCTTAATTTGAAGCCGCTAGAATTTACGCGTACTAGTACGGCACCAGCCCCTGCTCGTAAAACGTACTAGTACGGCACCGACCCCGAAAGGGTTAAAGAATGAACCATGAGACGGAACACTGTATTCAACCAGCTTCAGTCAGGCTACACAAGGTGTGTCAGTTGATGCTACCTGGCTGCCTAGGTTGTATTGCCTGCACGAACTGATCAAAGGAGTTAATATTTAATAGCTCGCCGTGTGGTAGCCACAACAACAATTGCCAAATGCAACTCTCACCCTCTCGTATGGATACGACTTGAGGGTATAAGTTTCCTACTGGAGAAGACCTGGGCCAGGACCCGTCCTGGTAAACCTACCTGAACCTGAAGCTGTTTCCTACTCAAACTTATACAAACACACTTTACAGAGATTTAATGTAAATCTTCTTCTTTCAACAAACCGGCCGTATCCCACCGAAGCAAGGTGGCCCAAAAAGAAAAACAAAAGTTTCTCTTTTTAACTTTAGTAATGTATACAGGAGAAGGGGTTATTAATGTAAATATATGTATAAAAAATTACTAAATAAATACTGTATGCTTTGCTCCACCTCTAAAACCTTTGTTATTCTAAAGCAAAATCTATAAAACAGAAGCTAGGATATCTCTCAAATTCCTCTTCCTAAATTTCTAAATGCATGTGCAGCAGCAACAGCACTACTACTAATACTATTCAAAACTATCAACCTACTCCTCCCCCCATCCTCTCTTTCAACTTCACTTCCTCTCTCCAAGATGCAGGGTGAGGTGATCAAAGGTTGTTTGTATCTTTTGCTTGCTTGCCCATCCTCTCACTGGCTTGCCCTTTCACCCATCATTTCCTGCCTACTGTCCCCTCACTCACTTTCCTCCCCATTCATGTATTCTCTCACTTTTGAATAAATGGCTTAGAAAACCAACAAGATAAGACACTTGTGCAACACATGGGAATAAAGATTACCAGGTGATGCACAAGTGTTTTATTTACTCTCACTTACCAGAACATCTGTCCTTTTGCTCACTATGATGGCTCTCTTTAAGGAGCTTCAGGAAGACTAATTCTTAAAGTAAAGTAACTTTAAATTACCCCTCTCTTTCAACCAAGGGCTACTATTCCATGTTTCCCCTGGACTCAACAACAACCATCCCCAGATGTTTGCCTCAACTTTTAAAGTCGGAGCATAAGATCTTGGAGATCCTTACAGTTTAAATAATGTTTTTGCTGTTTGCAGCTTTGCCAGTTGCTGAATTTTCATGGAACAACTTTTTGCAAATGGCAAGGGCTTCCTTTGCCTTTATTACAGTTTTTGTCCTCAACTGCCATCTCCCGCCAAGGCAGAGTAACCCAGAGGAGGAAACACATTCACCATCATTCATTCAATCTCTGTCTTGCCAATATATGGATACTAATTGGTGCAAATTAACATACTCTCCACATCACTACCGGTAAATTTAATTTTTGCATTAACATTCAATAAAATTAAACATTATAAAAAATGCTTAAAATAAAGTACAGTCGAACCCCGGTTAACAAAACAAATTCATTGCAGAAGTCTGCTCAAGTGCCATTACCGAACGAATTTACTTCCTTAAGAAAAAATGTCATTTAGGTTAGTCTATTTCAGAACCCCAAAAATACACTTCCACAAGCACTTACAATATTATACTTACATAATTGCACGATTTCCGGGGTGTTCGTTAACCGGGGTTCCACTGTACATACAAGCAGTATTTACATTATCCCACAAACACCTCTTACTCGACTTGAGGTTCTTTAAATTCTAACTGCACTAATTCAGCTTATAATATAGTAAATATGAAAAACACTTGACATTAAAAGAATGCCAAGGCTACTGGTTTCAAAAATTATAAAAAAGAATCTCTGTTATAAAAAGGATTTGTTTATTAAAGCTGCTTGTGCTCAGCTGGCATTGGCAGTGTAGAGTGGCTTGTAGCTCTTCAACTAACACATACAACTATATACTCCACTGCAAAGAAACTGAGGAACTCTGTAGAGAGTTATCATCTTTGGCAATACTGTACACCAGTTTTCATATTTTTATCATATCATATTTATACTATCTATCCTTCATTGTACACACATTAATGTCCATTTCATTATTCTCACAAAATAAAATTTCAGTATGTATATATGTCATGTATACTGTGGTATGCAAGACTCGCGAAATCGTAATAATAAACCATGGTACAGGTAGGGAGGTAAGTATGGGCTACCACTGTGACCACAAATACAGTGGAACCCCGAGTTTCGGCCATAATTCGTTCCAGAAGGCTGTTCGAGTGCCGTTACCGAACGAATTGTTCCCATAAGGAATAATGTAAAGTAGATTACTAGTCCATTTCAGACCCCCAAAAATACACTTACAAAAGCACTTACAATATTGTTTGAGTTGGGAGGTGGCCGAAACTCTGGGTACCACTGTACAAATTTTTACAGATGAATCTCTTGCCAGCGTGGCTGTGGTGAACTCTAGCTCAAGTCCCCTCAAAGCTGCTATCATGACTCACGATTGTAAACAAACCATGGTACAGGTAGCGTTTGAACCCATATGGTGTTTAAATATACCTATGTAGTTGGATGAATCTTATTATAGCCAGCTGGCCCAGTGGAGTTTTAAAACTCACTTGCCATGGATTCAAACCCCACCTGTACCATGGTTTGTAAGCAAGAATGATCAATCCCAATAAAAGTTACTGAATAAAAGAAAACTATGCAGATAAAAGAACACTATAAATTAGAACACTTGAATAAATCATTATGACACATCACTTGAAGAGTCTGATATTACTACATCATCTCCAGTATCTCTGACTGACACTACAGGGGATGGGCTTCTACTGGTGGGCAATCCTATAATCTCTGTGGCTTTCTTTTTCTGTTGCAGTTGGTATGCATAATACATGGACCATATGGACAGGGGCCTCATGTATCCAATAGCTCGGTATTTATGCTCACCATACAAAGCTTCAGGAGTTTCAAACCCAAGGCCAATTTTTTCATACACTGTGCGATACACTCCTTCAGCAGTTTTAAATCCTTCTTCTACCATACCCTTTAATAGGAAAAACAATATAATTCAACAAATAATATATAGGAGAAATATATGCTGTACAGCACATTAGATAAAAGATGTAGTTCAGAGTAACAATTGTTAGAAGTAAATCTATAATTAAAAAATATAACAGTAGAAAACAATAAAAATAAATAAACAACACATAAGAACATGGAGGAAGTACCGAACTATATTAACCCTTTCGGGGTCGGTGCCGTACTAGTACGTTTTACGAGCAGGGGTTGGTGCCGTACTAGTACGCCCAAATTCTAGCGGCCTCAATTTAAGCAGAAAACATCTGGTAGGCATACATATGAAAGAATATGTCTGTGTGGTCAGTGTGCGCAGTATAAAAAAAATCCTGCAGCACACACTGCATAATGAAAAAAAAAAAAAAAAACTGACTGTTTTTTCAATTAAAACAGCGACTTTGCAGTCGATTTTCGTATGGTATTTATTGATGTATTCTCATTTTCTTGGTCTCATTTGATAGAATGGAAGATATATTACAGAAATATAGATGATTTTGATTGGTATGACAATGACAAGTACCTTGAAATTGAGCTCAAAGTAGCGAAAATGTTCGATTTTTGACGATGTTCAAGAGTAAACAAATCACACCATGCGTCCAATACACATCAACTGGCGAGTCTTATATTCATGCACAAGTGCTCTGATATTATTTATACCATTTTTACAATGATGCAGTTGTATACATAACAGTAAATCTTCTATTTTTGTGTGAGAATAAAATTCAAAATGGAAAGCAAAAGTAATGGAACAGGGGCCTGGAGACGTGGCTAATGAACAGAGAACATGTTATTTTAGTGCCAGGAATGTCTGCCTTGTTTACTCTGGACCCTATTTTGAAATTGGCATCTTTTGAAATTTGTGTGAAATTGGAAAATTGCCATTTTCTGACCACTATTTTGGGTAGATGAAATTGGTAAATAGACGGTTTCTTGTACTCAATCGATAGAAGAAATGGAGTTCTAGCGAAATAGCTATAATTTTAGGAGACTGAAACATTGGAATTTGTTGAAAATAGGGCTCGAAGTGGGTGAAATCGCCGAAGCGTCAGTGTCATAGATTCCACGAACTTCGCGAAAGCATAATTCCGTTAGTTTTCGATCAAATTTCATAATTTTGGTGGTGTTATGATTGGAAAAAGATTCTCTATCATTTCATAAGAAAAAATTAATTTTTTTTCCAAAAATTTTTCGACCCCAGGAACACGTTTCCAAGAAGGCCTGTCGACCCCCAAAGGGTTAAGAGAATAACATAATGTGCACTAATTGAATAAATATTATACTGATGACAAATTTTTTTTTAACCACATTGGCTATTTTTCACCAGGGCAGGGTGACCCAAAAGATGAAACAATCACCATCATTCATTCAAAAGCTGTCTTGCAAGAAGTGCACACATATCAAAATTCAAGCGACCCTCTGACTGCAACATATCGACCCCTCCAGAGTGCAGGCACTCTACTTTCTATCTCCAGGACTCAAGCCTGGCTAACCACTTTCTTTGAATCTCTTCATGTTATCTTGCTCACACTCCAACAGCATGTTAACCCTTTGAGGGTCGAGAGGCCCTCTCCCAAACTCGTTCTCAGGGTCGAAAATTTTTCGAAAAAAAAAAAAAAATTTTTCTAATGGAATTATAGAGAATCTTTTTCCAATCATAATGACACCAAAAGTATGAAATTTGATGGAAAACCTACGGAATTATGGTCTCACGAAGTTAGGGGTCTCGACGATATTTATGCATCGGCGATTTTGCCCAATTTGAGCCCTATTTTCGCCCAATTGCAATGTTCCAGTCGACTAAAATCACAGCTATTTCACTAGAACTCCATTTCTTCTATCGATTGAGTACCAGAAACTGCCGATTTACTAATTTCAACTACCCAGTAAGGTGGTCAGAAATTGGCAATTTGGCCAATTTCACACAAATTTCAAAATTGGGTCCAGAATAAACAAGACAGACATTCCTGGCACTAAAATAACATTTTATCTGTTCATTAGTCACGTCGCCAGGCCCCTCTTACATTACTTTTGCTTATTCTCACAAAATATAGAAGATTTACTGTTATGTATACTACTGCATCATTGTAAAAACGGTATAAATAATATTAGTGCACTTGTGAAAGAATATTAGACTCACCAGTTGACGTGTATTGGACGTGTGGCATGATTTGTGTACTCTTGAACATCGGCAAAAATCAAACATTTTCGCTACTTTGAGTTCAATTTCAAGGTACTTGTCCTGGTGAAACCAATCAAAATCATAACTATTTCTGTAATATATCTTCCATTCTATCAAATGAGACCAAGAAAACGAGAATACAACCATAAATACCATAAGAAAATACACTCAGAAATAGCTGTTTTAAACCAAAAACACGGTCAGAGTTTTTTTTTCTCATTATGCACTGTGTGCTTCAGGATTTTTTTTTATACTGCGCACACTGACACGCAGACCCATTCTTTCATATGTAGGCCTGCCAGCTTTCTTCCACCAAATTTGAAGGCGCTAGAATTTACGCGTACAAGTACGTGACCGACCCTGGCTGCAATGACGTACAAGTACATGACTGACCCTCAAAGGATTAAATCCCTAAAACCCCTTCATCTCCACTCACACTGATCCAATGAGCTCACACACACCTACTGCATGTTCAAGCCCTTTTCACTTAAAACTTCCTTCATCCTTCTCTCCAACCCCTCCTGGGATGACTTCTAACCCTCCTTCCTTCCTTCTTTCCACCCCATTTTTATACACTCTGATTCATTTCATTCCTCTCCATTTTCATTAAATGCTCAAACCATTTCAAAAACCCTTCCTCTGCCCTCTGAACAAGACCTTTCATAACTGCAGTCTTCTTATTTCTGTTATTCAAATTCTTTGCATGATATGCACACCACACACTCATCTCAAACATGACATCTCCACTGCCTCCAACCTCATCACTGCTGCAACATTTAAAACTCATGCCTCACACCCATATAAAAATGTTGTTACCTCTATACTCTCCTACATTCCTCTTTTTGCTTCAAAAGATAAACTTCTTTCCTCTACAGATGCCTCAGCACTCCACTTACCTTATTTTCCTTTCATCTATTCTATGGTTAACCTCATCACTCATTGACCCATCTGCTGACACTTTCACTCATTTTTTTTTTCAACAAATTGTCCATATAATAATTTATACAGGAGCCCCTTGCTACTAGCATTTTAGTCCTCTCTTACGACATGCATGTCTTACGGAGGAAGAATTCTGTTCCACTTCCCCATGGAGACTTCACTCTCAAATATCTATACACATTCATTTTCTCCATAGTCTCTCCAATCTGATATCAATTTTTTTTCATTGCCAACACTTTTTGTTATTCTTATCATCTGCTCATTTCTGTCTTCGCTTTTAATTTCCTTCTTTTACATGACCTCCCAATCTCTTCCACCAACCTTTGCAGCTTCTCTTCAGAATCTCCCAAAAGAATTATTACTGGCAAAGAACAACTGTGACAACTCCAACTTTGTATCAAATTTATGTTTAAATTCCACAACTCTTCCCAGCAAGTTCATGTTTACGATACTTCTTTTACTCTACAATAAACATGGTAGCAATTAAAAAGTCTACAAGCTTAATTACTGAAATAAGTTCTAGTGGGGTTGTTGCAGTTCTGAATGTCAATTTTTTTTTTTAACATATTATCTGTCTCCCACCTAGGCAGGGTGACCCCCAAAAAGAGGAAACACTTTTACCATCATTCACTCCATCACTGTCTTGCCAGAGGTGTGCCAATTCTCCACCCCTCTTTCAGAGTGCAAGCACTGTACTTCCTGCTTCCAGGACTCAAGTTAATTTATTATTGTTATGATATTAATTTTATATTCACAAAAACCTTAAACCTATATGTGTCATACATGACTTACCTCATAAATCATGGTTGCTGCCAACCCATAAGTGACTCCTACCCACATTTCTTCACTCTGCATGGTATAGCGATCAATGCTACCATCTGGGTTCATACCATTAACTGCACCCATTTCTCCATTATTAAATTGCTGCACATTGTATTTGTACAGAAGTTCCAGGACTGATTTGACACAATCATGTTGAAAGACCTAGAAGAAAATTTATGAAAGTAAAATTTTCAAGTTAGAGACAGTATTTGACTTTCGAAACCTTCACTATGTGAAGAAAAATATAAGAATGTTTATGGTGAAATAGTGTACTGTGTATCAATAAACCTGTCTAATAAAACATGAAAAAAGAAAAGTAGTACACCTTAAAAAAAAAAAAAAAAAAAATGTATCGTTTATTAAATGAAGAACATATCTAGGCATACAGATACTGTACATGCTTTTATGGCATCTTAGTTTTATCTTAAAATGAAGATGACATACATAATGTTTTGATGCACAACTATGTATTTATGGATAGCCACTGGGAAACACCCTGTTACATGTCAAGACCCCAAGCAGCTGGAACAAGACTCAGAATTGTTGCAATGAGTTCAAGGCTTGGATAAGATTTAAAAAAAAAAAAGTATAATAGGACTTTTGACCATGATTGCATGTCTTGACTGGCCTATGTGTCATTCCTATTTACTTTTTTTCTCCTGTTTCCTATGCTCCCTCTACTTCACAATGATAAATATATACGTATAAGATAAATTTTCCTAGGTAGTAGGTTGGTAGACAGCAACCGCCCAGGGAGGTACTACCGTCCTGCCAAGTGAGTGTAAAACGAAAGCCTGTAATTGTTTTACATGATGGTAGGATTGCTGGTGTCTTTTTTCTGTCTCATAAACATGCAAGATTTCAGGTACATCTTGCTACTTCTACTTACACTTAGGTCACACTACACATTCATGTACAAGCATATATATACACACCCCTCTGGGTTTTCTTCTATTTTCTTACTAGTTCTTGTTCTTATTTCCTCTTATCTCCATGGGGAAGTGGAACAGAATTCTTCCTCCGTAAGCCATGCGTGTCGTAAGACGCGACTAAAATGCCAGGAGCAAGGGGCTAGTAACCCCTTCTCCTGTATATATTACTAAATGTAAAAGGAGAAACTTTGGTTTTTCCTTTTGGGCCACCCTGCCTCGGTGGGAAACGGCTGACGTGTTGAAAGGAAAGAAAAGAAAAATTTTAACTTAAATTTTTTTTATAGCATCAGCTGTCTCCTAACAATGTAGGGAGATTAAAAAATGGAAATGTTAACTATTATTTATTCAATAGTTGTCTTGACATAATAATTCAAATGACCCTCAGTACGGTAACATCCCCACCATTCTTTCAGTGCAGGAACTGTATGTCCCACCTCCAGAGCTCAAGAATATTGCTAACACATTTCCTGGAATTCCTTCATAAATGTTACCTTGCTCAAACTTCAATAGCTGATGAAGAGCACCGTAGTCTTGAAGAATCTTCAAGACTACGGTGCTCTTCAACTCCAAGGCTGAGGGACTGATTACCTCGTCTTTTGTATATAATTATACAATCCTCATATTATGTCCTTGAATTTGTATTGATAAAGCCATTGGATGGTAAAACATCTATCATAATAATAATAATAATAATAATAATAATAATAATAATAATAATAATAATAGTTTATTTAGACATGGTACAATGATACATAGTTAGGTAGACATGATACAATGATACTTAGGTATAAATGGCATGTACATGCCAAAAGCCCCTAATATGCTGTGCATTGCGGGCATTCTTAAGATTAATTAATAGTAGACTACATGGTAAAAAATTATGGTTGATAATTTATAAAATAAGTATAATTGTGTATCTAAGTTGTAAAATTTGAATATAAGTTGAACATAATAATTTATTAATTGTAGCAATGCAACTAATTGAGTGAGATAACAATTTAAAACAATTAGTTGCATTGCAGTTACAGTTTACGTGGTCATTATAATGTAAATGTTATAGAAACAGTTAGCTTAGTATGTATTATTCATAACAGGTTTTTACATTTAAGTGATTATTCTACTTTGTTGGGAATGTTTGATATTGTGCATTTAGGTTTGAGTGAGAAGGTGGTTTTTTAGCATCGTTTTGAATTGGGGTACAGGCAGGGTTTCTTTGGCAATGACAGGTAATGAATTCCAAATTTTCGTGCCTTTTATATGCATTGAGTTTTTACATAGTGTTAGATGGACACAGGGAACATCGAGGAGTGATCTGTGTCTAGTGTTATGGTCATGTGCCCTGTTAAAATTGGTAAGGAGAAGTTTGAGTGGTGGGTTAATATTTGCATAGAGTGTTCTATGTATGTAATAGGCACAGTAAAAAGTATGGATGTCTTGTATGGTGAGTAGGTTTAGGTTTTTGAATATTGGTGGAGTATGTTGTCTGGAGTGTGAATTTGTTATCATTCTAACTGCTTCCTTTTGTTGTGTTATTAATAGTCTGAGATGAGTTTTTGATGTTGAGCCCCATGCGTAGATTCCATAGGTGAGGTAGGGGTAAATGAGTGAGTGATATAGGGTAAGGAGAGCTGGTTGTGGAACATAATACCGTATCTTGGATAGTATTCTCACGGTATTTGAGACTTTCTTGGAAATTTGTTGTATATGTGTCTGAAATTTGAGGCCACTGTCAAGATGGATTCCTAAGAATTTTCCCTCTGTGAGTTTTGTGATAGGGGACCCGTTTATCATTATGTTAAGTGGTGCATTTGTAGCTCTGTTCCCAAACTGAATAAAATAGGTTTTATCAATATTGAAAGTAAGTTTGTTAGTCATCATCCAGGTAGATTATTTTTTTTTTTTCAACAAGTAGGCCGTCTCCCACCGAGGCAGGGTGACCCAAAAAAAGAAAGAAAATCCCCAAAAAAGAAAATACTTTCATCATCATTCAACACTTTCACCACACTCATACATAATCACTGTCTTTGCAGAGGAGCTCAGATACGACAGCTGAGAATTGTCCCTCCCAGCTGTCACTATCCCAGACCCCTCCTTTAAAGTGCAGGCATTGTACTTCCCATTTCCAGGACTCAAGTCCAACTAAATCAATTAACTGGTTTTCCTGAATCCCTTCACAAAATGTTACCCTGCTCACACTCCAACAGATCGTCATGTCCCAAAAACCATTCGTCTCCATTCACTCCTATCTAACACGCTCACACATGCTTGCTGGAAGTCCAAGCCCCTCGCCCACAATACCTCCTTTACCCCTTCCCTCCAACCTTTTCTATAACGACCCCTACCCCGCCTTCCTTCCCCTACAGATTTATACGCTCTCCAAGTCATTCTACTTTGATCCATTCTCTCTAAATGACCGAACCACCTCAACAACCCCTCTTCAGCCCTCTGACAAATACTTTTAGTAACTCCACACCTTCTCCTAATTTCCACATTCCGAATTTTCTGCATAATATTTACACCACACATTGCCCTTAGACAGGACATCTCCACTGCCTCCAGCCTCCTCCTCGCTGGAGAAATTGCAACCCATGCTTCACACCCATATAAGAATGTTGGTACCACTATACTTTCGTACATTCCCTTCTTTGCCTCCATGGATAACGTTTTTTGTCTCCACAGATACCTCAACGCACCACTCACCTTTTTTCCTTCATCAATTCTATGGTTAACCTCATCCTTCATAAACCCATCCGCTGACACGTCAACTCCCAAATATCTGAAAACATTTACTTCTTCCATAATCCCTCTCTCCAATGTGATATCCAATTTTTCTTTATTTAAATCATTTGATACCCTCATCACCTTACTCTTATCTATGTTCACTTTTAATTTTCTACCTTTACACACTCTCCCAAACTCGTCCACTAACCTTTGCAACTTTTCTTTAGAATCTCCCATAAGCACAGTATCATCAGCAAAAAGTAACTGTGTCAACTCCCATTTTGCATTTAATTCTCCATAATTTAATCCCACCCCTCTCCCCAACACCCTAGCATTTACTTCTTTACAACCCCATCTATAAATATATTAAACAACCATGGTGACATTACACATCCCTGTCTAAGACCTACTTTTACCGAAGTAATCTCCTCTCTCCTACACACCCTAACCTGAGCCTCACTATCCTCATAAAAACTCTTTACAGCCTTCAGTAACTTACTACCTATTCCATACACTTGCAACATTTGCCACATTGCTCCCCTATCCACTCTATCATATGCCTTTTCTAAATCCATAAATGCAATAAAAACTTCTCTACCTTTATCTAAATACTGTTCACATATATGCTTCACTGTAAACACTTGATCTACACATCCCCTACCCTACCCTCCTTGCTCATCTGCAATCCTACTCTCTGTCTTACCTCTAATTCTTTCAATAATAACCCTGCCATACACTTTACCTGGTATACTCAGTAAACTTATTCCCCTATAATTTTTACACTCTCTTTTATCCCCCTTCCCTTTATATAAAGGAACTATACATGCTCTCTGCCAATCCCTAGGTACCTTCCCCTCTTTCATACATTTATTAAACAAAAATATCAACCACTCCAGCACTATATCCCCCCCTGCTTTTAACATTTCTGTCATGATTCCGTCAATTCCAGCTGCTTTACCCCCTTTCATTCTACGTAATGCCTCACATACCTCCCCACACTCACATCCTGCTCTTCTTCACTCCTAAACGATGTTGTACCTCCCTGGCCAGTACATGAAATTACCGCCTCTTTTTCATCGACATTTAAAAGTTCCTCAAAATATTTCCACCATCTACCCAATACCTCCAGCTCCCCATCTACTAACTCCCTACTCTGTTTTTAACTGACAAATCCATTCATTCCTAGGCTTTCACCTTGTTTATCTCACTCCAAAATTTTTCTTGTTTTCAGCAAAATTTCTTGACAGAGCCTCTCCCATTCTTTCATCCGCTCTTCTTTTGCACTCTCTCACCACTCTCTTCACCTTTCTTTTACTCTCCATATACTCTGCTCTTCTATTAACACTTCTGTTTTGTAATAACCTCTCATAAGCTACCTTTTTCTCTTTTATCACACCCTTTACTTCTTCATTCCACCACTCACTCCTCTTTCCTCCTGCACCCACCCTCCTATAGCCACAAACCTCTGCCCCACATTCTAATACTGCATTTTTAAAACTATCCCAACTCTCTTCAACCCCCCCACTACTCATACTTGCATTAGCCCACCTTTCTGCCAATAGTTGCTTATTTCTCACCCTAACTTCCTCCTCCCTTAGTTTATACACTTTTACCTCTCTCTTACTTGCTGTTGCCATTTTCTTTTTGTCCCATCTACCTTTTACTCTAACTGTAGCTACAACCAAATAATGATCTGATATATCCGTTGCCCCTTCCAGGTAGATATTTTCTGCAATTCAGTATTTACAGTGTTGGCTAGTATGTCTGGGCTTGGGTGAGAGATAACCTATGTAGTGTCATCTGCAAATAGTATGGGTTTGAGTAGTTGAGATGCATTTGGTAGGTCGTTAATGTAAATGAGAAAGAGAAGTGGGCCAAGAACACTTCCCTGTGGGACACCTACTGTAATAGTTTGCGCGGTAGAGCTAGCTCCATTTGTGTACACATATTGGTTTCTGTTGCTAAGGTATGATTTTAGGTAGTTGAGGGAGTGCCCTCTTATACCATAGTGTGATAATTTTAGGTGTAACAGATCATGGTCAACTGTATCAAAAGCTTTACGTAAATCAATGAAGATTCCCACTGGGATTTCTTTTTTCTCAAGAGCGGTGTAAATTATTTCTAGCATGTGTATAATGGCATCATTTGTATTTTTATTAGGCCTGAATCCAAATTGATAGTGGTTGAGTACGTTGTTGGAGGTGAGGTAGGAATATATTTGTCTATGAATTAATTATTCAAAGATTTTGGAGAGAAGGGGTAAGTTAGATATCGGCCTGTAGTTATTCAGGTCTGTTTGAGCTCCTCCTTTATGTATTGGGGTGACCCTTGCTATTTTGAGTATTGATGGGAAGGTAGAGGATTCAATGGATTTGTTAAAGAGTGTTGCAATAATTGGTGAGAGAACTTGAGAGGCTTTTTTGTATATAAAAGGTGGTAAGTTATTTAGGTCACCTGCTTTGTTTTTTTAATGTGTTGATTATAAGTGAAACTCTATTGGGTTGGTTGGGGCTAGAATAGTGTGCTCGATAGGTGCCAGTGAGATAGTCAGTTAGGTGGAGTATTTGAACTTGGGATTTTGCTTGGCAGCTTTTTACCTATGGTGGAGAAGAAATCATTGAGTTTGTTTGCTGTTTCAATGGGTGGGAGTAGGGGTTCATCTGGTTTGTTAGCTTGATTGTTCTGTTTGTGATATCTTTTAGTTCCTAGAATTTCAGATAGGGTTTTCCAGGTCTTTTATATCACCTTTTAAGTTATGTAATCTGTTCTCATAGTACAATTTTTTTGACCTTCTTATCAGACTCGTTAGGTTTGATGAGTAGCGTTTTGTTTGTTCTCTTGTTATTTGACCCATTCTGTACTGTTTTTCATATTGGTGCTTTATATTAATGGATTTGAGTATGCTGGGGGTTAGCCAGGGACTATTTAATCTTTTAGTTGTGATTTGTTTAGTTTTTTAGGGCAATGCTTATTATAGAGGTATTGGGTCTTTTTAAGAAAATTATTAATACATAAGTCAGTATCTGGGAAGTTGTCTATTTCTGTTTGCCAGTCAGTGTTTGTCATAGCTGTTATAAAGTTATTTATGGCTGTCTCATTATGTAGTCTGAAGGTAACTTTAGTAGTCTCTAGTGGTAATTTTCCGAGATTTGTTATGAGAAAGGTTGGGTAGTGGTCTGTGATATTGTCTGTGATTATGCCTGATTTTAATGGGGATATGGTGTTAGTCCAGATATGGTCTAATAGAGAGGCACAGGTCTCAGAGATTCTCATAGGTTTTGTTATTGTCGGAGCAGCAAGCAGTTGCTCATAGTGTTGTGAATTCAGTTACTTGTGGGTCCTGATCTTGTAGGAGGTTTATATTGAAGTCTCCTGTGAGGATTAAGTTGTCTTTGTTCATGTGTGCATCAGTAATCATACTTCCTAATTTTTCACTAAATTGCTGAATGTTTGACTGTGGTAATCTATAGATGTTTATAACTGTGAGAGGTTTTGTAGGTACAGTGGTCCTCGACTACGATGGTCCCCAAACTCACCCTTTTATGTAAGTTTATTTTTTAAATGCTTTTGTAAGTGTAATTTTGGGGGTCTAAAGGACTCAGTCTATTTTACATCATTCCTTATGGGGATAAATTCGTTTGGTAATGGCACTTGAACAGCATTCTGGAATGAAAAAATATCGTAAGTCGAGGTACCACTGTATTTGGATTTAAACTTAGCTATTATATATTCTCCATGTCATCTCTGTGCATGTATTGTTAATACATTCGCTGGTCTGAGTATAACATAGCTGTGCCACCTCCTTGTTGGTCTGGCCTACAATTGTGTATGGCTGTGTAACCAGGAATGGCATAGATATCTGTAGTATGAGGCTTTAACCAGGTTTCAGTGAGAGCAATGATGGACATACTGGCCTGTAGTGAGTTTAATAATGCAGTGAGGTCATCAAAATGTTTGCTTAAAGATCTGACATTGTATTAAAGATAGTTATGTTATGTTGGCTTTGAGTAGTGTTTTAGCCTGTTCTGCTGTGTAGTAATGACAGTTGTTGTTAGGTTCATGTAAGTCATTTAATAAGAGGTTGATATCAGGATCAATGTTTGGAATCATAAGATTTAGTGTGATTCTATAATTAAACTTAAAAATAGAACAATGTAAACAGACTTAAGAATAGGACAATGCAAAAGGAGTGCTTGGCACGTGAGTTAGTACGTTGGATATGTTTACAAAAATGAATAAATGAGCTAAGGTAGTCAATTTACAGCTAAAAAGAATCTAAAACTATAGCACCTGAGTTAGCACCTGAGTTAGTTAATTAATTAAACAAATGTTTATATATGAGTGTGATTCTAAAACAAGACTTAAGAACAATGAATTGATTTTACAAGCTATTGGATTAACACACTTTTGAACAAAAGTCACAGAGATTTAGGATATATCTTTACAATGTAATTGATTTAATATTTAACTAGCTAATAGAACTGGTTGGAAAATTACTATGATTAATATTAAGTTATAATGGAACAAATATTTAGATTCAGTATTGCACTAGTTGTGATTATAGAATTTATTAAAGGCAATATAAAGAAAATGAAAGTAATCTATTACGTATAGGAGAAAAAAGTGCTACAGTGTACAAAAGTAAAATATATTAATAGTAAAAAAATATCAAGAAATAAAATTTTAGGCAGTTAAGGTGATCAATAATATATAGAAATGAGGTTGGAGAAAAGGATAAAAGGTAAATACAATTTTTAGCAATTAAGGTGATCAAAAGTAATTATAAATTCTAAGCAATTAAGCTGATCAAAATATGGAGGAATGTGGGTTGAAAAATGGGCACAAAATGTTGCACATGTGTAATTCTATATCTTGTCAGTATTATATATTATTCATGTAAAAAATATAAGACATTCAAGGTGACAGACCTTCAGATTTCTAAAATAAAAAAGTAAAGAAAAATTATGACTAAGGAGATTTTTTTAATTACTGACCTCAACTCCTATATTAGAGAGGGAGAGGTACCAATGTCCTACTAGCTGGTCTGCCATGATACTGTCACTGTGTGGTGCATCACAGTAGTCAAACTTGTAGTATTTACCTGCAAGTTTCAAAGACAGTTAACAGTAATTGGAAACCATTTTTTTTTACATGCTGGCTGTCTCCCACTGAGGCAGGGTGACTGGAAAAAGAAACACTTTCACCATCATTCACACTATCACTGTCTTGTAAGAGGCATGCAGATACAACAGCTCAGATGCCCCTCCAAACTGCAAATACAGTGGACCCTCGGTTAGCGGCCGTAATCCATTCCAGGAGCTAGGCCTTTAACTGAAATGGCCTTTAACCGAATTAATATTCCCCATAAGAATTAATGTAAATACAATTAATCCGTTCCAGAAAAAAATATTCACAAAAAAATAATTTTTTTAACAATTAAATCAGTATTATACATACCTTTATTGAAGACTAATGCTGGCTTCTGGAAGATAAGGAGGAGGAAATAGGGAGGAGTTAGTTTTTGGAAGGGATATCTCCCTCCAAAAGGACTTCAGGTAACAAGTCCCTCTCTGGGGTTACTTCCCTTCTTTTTCTTTTAATGCCACTAGGACCAGTTTGAGAGTCACTAGAACCCTGTCGCACAAAATAATTGTCCAGAGTGCTCTGTTTCTGGCGCCTCTTTAACATTTCCCTGAAGTAGAACAAGGTTTTGTCACTAAACATGTTGCAGATATGGCTTGTTTCAGCTTGGTCAGGATAGTGTTTTTCAACAAATGTCTGCACCTTAGTCCACATAGAACAAATTTCCTTAATCTCTGCAGAAAGCACCTTCTTCTCTTCCTTTTCCTCCTCCTCCTTTTATGAAGTAATTGCCTGAACTTTGGTCTGACGAAGTTCCATTTCCAGTTGTTGCAGCTCTTCAGTGGTTAGCTCTACCCTGTGGTCCTCCACCAACTCTTCCACATCCTCACCACTCACCTCCTACCCCAGGCTGTTCCCCAATGTCACAATATCTTCCACAACAGGCACAGGGTCGTCAGCCGCAAATCCTTCAAAATCCCTCTTGTCAACACAATCCGGCCACAGTGGTCTCCAAGCAGAGTTCAAAGTCCTGGTAGTCACTCCCTCCCAAGCCTTATCTATAAGGCCTATGCAGTTGTAGACATTGAAATGATTCTTCCAGAACTCTCTAAGGGTCAATTCAGTGTCTGAGGTCATTTCAAAGCACTTCTGAAACACTGCTTTGGTGTACAGTTTCTTGAAGTTAGAAATGACCTGCTGGTCCATGGGCTGGAGAAGAGGAGTGGTGTTAGGAGGCAAGAACTACACTTTTATAAATTTGAAGTCCGTAGACTTTTGGTCTTCCAAGTCTGGAGGATGTGCAGTAGCATTGTCCAGTACCAGGAGGCACTTGAAGGTATTTTTTCACACTTGGGCCAAATACATCATCAACCCAATCTTTGAAAATTGACCTTGTGACCCATGCATTTTGATTTGATTTCCACATCACACACAATCTTTTCTTGTGGACATTGTGTTTCTTGAAAACACTGGGAGTTTCAGAGTGATACACGAGTAAAGGTTTCACTTTGAAATCCCCACTTGCATTGCTACACAACATGAGAGTTAGCCTGTCTTTCATAGGCTTGTGTTTGGCAGTGTCTTTTCCTCCTGCATGATGTAGGTCCTGTTGGGCATTTTCTTCCGAAACAGGCCTGTTTCGTCACAGTTAAACACTTGTTTGGGTTTCAGATTTTCACTCTTTATGTAGTCCTGAAATTCCTGCACAAACTTTTCAGCAGAATGTTTGTCTGAACTTGCAGCCTCACCATGCCTTACAACACTGTGTATGCCACTATGCTTCTTAAATCTCTCAAACCAGCCTTTGCTGGCCCTAAATTCACTACCAGCAGCACTTGTTCCAGGAGTTTTCTTCACAAGATCTTCATGCAAACGACTTGTCTTCTCACAAATAACAGACTCCACTACACTGTCTCCCACTATTTGTTTTTCTTTAATCCACAATAACAATAACTTTTCCATTTGTTCCATTATTGGTGACCTTTGTTTTGTAAGCACATTTACTCCTTTGGCAACATCAGCTTCCTTTATTTGTTCTTTCTTTGACAGGATGGTTGTAACTGTTGATTTGTTTTTCCCAAACATCCTGGCAAGTTCCAGCACCCGCATACCACTCTCATATTTCTCAATCACGTCTCTCTTAAATTCCATCGTGTTTCTCACTCTCTTACCCACAGGAACTTTACTAGGAACTTTCTTGGGAGCCATGGTTACTTATGTCGCAGTTGCACTGGCAAAAAACAATGGAAAACAAGCAAAATGTCTGGATGAATGAGCAGAAGCTTCCTTAAGCACCGAGAGACACAGCCAAACTGAAGCGTAAGCGGCCCCAGCCGGCGGGTTGACGCGTCCCATATGGCCGCTAACCGGAATAACGGCCGCTAACCGAGTTGGCCACTAACAGGAATGGCCACTAACGAGGGTTCACTGTATCTCAATCCTCTCCTTTAGTGCAGGGAAAAGTACAGTAATGACAATTGATGCTGTTCTATTTTATGAACTTAAGAGTTTTGGGTAGAGTAGCTAGGGCTCTCACTCCGCCTACTCTCCCTCACCACACTTCACTATCTTTTTGTGTGTCTCAATTTTGTGATAACATCCCTCATAGTATCCATTCTTCAAACTTACCGGAAAAAGGCATTAAGAATGTTATAGTAAAAATACAATGCAATTAATATACACGGAGCTAAATCTAATTACTGTCATGATATCTTGTATATATTTCATCTCTTTGATAATACGACCTTGCTAGTATCTTTGTTATTAGCTAAATCGAAGCTACTGGATCTTGGTATTATTATCCTATTCATCCTTCATCATAACTCAGTATTATTTTACCAGAACGGTAGATATTTAATATATCTGGCTATGAGTGTTATATGTAAAGCATGTAATTGCCAGTACGCAGTTCACGCATGTTTGGTCGTGACGTCACAAGTTGGCGCCAAATAGTTATATCACTTGATCCGACGTGACTTGTGGTGCACTAGGATTTGTCTAGGCAGTGTCTCACTTAACAGAGAGAGAGCACCTAGTCTCTGATTATAGATATTGTAGCCATTCTCATGCTATTAAGCTAGAGGCTTGTATCTAGCCTGGACATGGGAATAAGCAGCCACTTGATCATTGGATTTTGATTGTCTTTACTGTATAAGCCAGAACTGTTCTACTGAGTGATACCCCAGTGAATTATCTTTGAAAAGACGGCCAGCCAGAAACCATATTTGTGTTTATCGTGCATTGTAGTATTTTCTTATTGTACTTCACTAATACTGAAGGTTCAGTGTTTAAGAATGTGTTAACTTCCTTTAGAAACTTAAAGGAACCTTAAACAGTGCTTCATTAATTTATATATATATATATTTATAGCATACTTATCAAACAAAAGCTAATTCTAGTTTAATTAAATTAAATTGATTTTTGTTTGAAGTTTCTATTTCCTATTTGATACAAAACAAGGAAGGAATATTGATCTATATTACGAGTTAAAAAGCACTCTATACTTTGCCCACTCGTAATATTACCAAAACAATAACATCACAGTAAACAGGTGGTATCCAATGTGCAAACTAACCACAGTGAAAAAATAGTGAAATTCCAAACTCTTTTGTGATTTCTTACTATTTTCTTGAATTTTCACTATTTTTTCACTAATTACTAAAATGTATTTTAAATACTACTACAGTTTTTTGTCTCATCATTCTTTAATATATTTTATTATTATATTACTTTACTTTGTAAAAAAAATTCTTCCATGCGTGTCGTAAGAGGTGACTAAAATGCCATGAGCAAGGGGCTAGTAACCCCTAGTAATATAAAAAGAAAAAGAAAGTTTTTCTTTTTAGGTCACCCTGCCTTGGTGGTATACAGCTGGTGTGTTAAAAAAAAATCTTTATTTATGCATTGTACAATCAGCCAAAATCATCTTTATTGTTTGAGCTATTAAGGTAAACAACTATAGGAAGATAATGCTTTTGTTCTGCTCTTATTTAAGCTCTACAAGGAAACGTAAATACATATTCAGTATGATTTTTGAAAAGAACTTCACTTTGAGTTGTATAGTACCAGTGTAGAGCATACAATATTCATAAGAACATAAGAAAAAAGGAACACTGCAGCAGGCCTACTGACCCATGCGAGGCAGGTCCATCACTCCCTGGCTTAGACCTGACTACCTGGAGTTAACTAAAGCTAACAAAAAACTTAAATTTTTAAAACTTAAATTTTTAACTGTGTACAACATTCAGAGGAAAGAAAATACTAAAAAATATGTAACTTATTGAACAATACTCTTCATAATACAATGGTGTATACATTTAAGTAAGGTTATACCTGGAGGGGGTTTTGGGGGTCAACGCCCCTGCGGCTCAGTCCGTATCCAGTAAGGATTTTAACATAATAAAATTAATCTCAGAGAAGCAAGCTTAGGAAGCTGGTATTAATAACAAAGGCCCTTAATGCAGAGTATCATAAGCATAATTTTTTTTAAACACACTGGCCTTTTCCCACTGAGGTAGGGTGACCCAAAAAAGATGAAACACTTTCACCATCACTCACTCTATCACTGTTTTGCCAGAGGCATGTCAATACTACAGTTCAAAACTGCAAATATCCTAACCTCTCCTTCAGAGTGCAGGCACTGTACTTCCCAACTCCATGACTTAAGTCCAGCTAACTAGTTTCCCAGAATCTCTTCATGTTACCTTGCTCTCACACCAATATCATGTCAAGTTATAAAAACCTTTGCTTCCGCTCACTCTTATTTAATACACTCACACATGCCTGCTGGATGTTTAAGCCCCTCCCACACAAAACCTCCTTTAACCCCTCCTTCCAACTTTTCCTAGGACGACCCCTAACCCACCCTTCCTCCACTACAGATTTACATGCCCACCAAGTTATCCCATTTTGTTCCATCCTCTCCAAATGTCCAAACCATCTTGACAACCCCCTCTTCAGGCCTCTTGATAATAATACTTTTAGTAACCTACACCACCTCCTAATCTCCAAACTACAAATTCTCTGCAAATTATTCACACCACACATGCTCTCAGACACGATATCTCCGCTGCCTCCAATCTCCTCCTTACTGCAACATTCACAACCCAAGCTTCACACCCATATAAAAGTGTTTTAAAAACAAGGTATATATACCATTCCATAATTTTTCTTGAAGTGCTATTTTGGCTTTTGCAAGAGCTTCAGAAAATTTGCTTTCCTCAGGCTGATCCTTTAGTTCTACTGCCATCTCCACCATGGCAGCCAAAGCTGCCACCCACAGTGATGAACAGTAAGCTGATGGCCCATGCATAATCCAAGAGTCATATGTTTGATCCGCTTCCCCTTCATTTTCAATTAGGCCATCACCATCTCGATCGTAAGTAAAGCAACGATCCATCACTGCTCTGCAGACAGGCCACATGTGTGTTATGTAATCTTGGTCTTTAAAGAAGCTGTAATCTCTGTAAACCTGAAATCATATTTTAAATTTTAGCAAAATGCAACAGAGGAAGAGTAGTGTTGACTGTCAAAATACAATACTGAACTAATGGGGTGAGTGAGTACAGTCAAACCTCGGTTTTCGTATGCCCTAGTTTGTATGCAAAACTATAGCTATTCTCTATAAAATGTATTTTTTGTTAATATATTTGGGTGTCTGGAATGGATTAATTGCATTTACATTATTTCTTATGGAAAATATTAACAAAAAATGCATTATACAGTCATCCCTTGGTTTTCGCTTGTCCCAGTCGCCGATTTTGGTTTTCGCCGACTTTTTTCAGGGAAAATTTGTCTTAGTTTTCGCCGATTGTTTTAGTTTTCGCCGACTGTATGGGACCTGTCCACCAGTGCCGCGCACATACAAAGGCCGTAGGCCCGCCACCCACGCACATTGTCACGCAGTCTAGCATTGTTTACGCTTGAGTGAACATCACCCAAGGAGTTTATACAAAACATTTATTAACAATTCATTGTTTTTGGGCCTTGATTATTGTGTGTGACTACTAAATAAGCTACCATGGGCCCAAAGAAAGCTCCTAGTGCCACTTCTTTGGTAAAGAAAGTGAGGAACACTGTAGAAATGAAGAAAGAAATAATAGAAAAAATATGATAGTGAAAGTGAGAAACACGATGGAGTTTAAGAGTGTAGCAGGTATGCAGGGAGTGTAGCATGCATGCAGGGAGTGTAGCATGCATGCAGGGAGTGTAGCAGGTATACAGGGAGTGTAGCATGTATGCAGGGAGTGTAGCATGTATGCAGGGAGTGTAGCATGTATGCAGGGAGTGTAGCATGTATGCAGGGAGTGTAACAGGTATGCAGGGAGTGTAGCATGCATGCAGGGAGTGTAGCATGCATGCAGGGAGTGTAGCATGCATGCAGGGAGTGTAGCATGCATGCAGGGAGTGTAGCAGGTATGCAGGGAGTGTAGCATGTATGCAGGGAGTGTAGCATGTATGCAGGGAGTGTAACAGGTATGCAGGGAGTGTAGCAGGTATGCAGGGAGTGTAACAGGTATGCAGGGAGTGTAACAGGTATGCAGGGAGTGTAGCAGGTATGCAGGGAGTGTAGCAGGTATGCAGGGAGTGTAGCATGTATGCAGGGAGTGTAACAGGTATGCAGGGAGTGTAGCATGTATGCAGGGAGTGTAACAGGTATGCAGGGAGTGTAGCAGGTATGCAGGGAGTGTAACAGGTATGCAGGGAGTGTAACAGGTATGCAGGGAGTGTAGCAGGTATGCAGGGAGTGTAACATGTATGCAGGGAGTGTAACATGTATGCAGGGAGTGTAGCATGTATGCAGGGAGTGTAGCATGTATGCAGGGAGTGTAACAGGTATGCAGGGAGTGTAGCATGTATGTAGGGAGTGTAGCATGTATGCAGGGAGTGTAGCAGGCAGGGAGTGTAGCAAGCACGGAGGGAGTGTAGCAGGCAGGGAGGGAGTGTAGCAGGCAGGGAGGGAGTGTAGCAGGCAGGGAGGGAGTGTAGCAGGCATGCAGGGAAGTGAACCCGGATAAGGACTTGGTACCTAGAGTCCTTATGGAGGGGGATTCCCCTTCCAAAAATTAGGGTCTCGTCCCTCTCCCCTCTTCCCTCTCTCCCATCCAGCAACATCAGTCTTCAATAAAGGTAAGTGCCACATTCAGTTCATTCATTTGTGCATGTAAATCTATCTTTAAGGCCCCCCAAAATTTTTTTTTCCAAACTTCTGGGTTTCTGGAACGGATTAATTGAATTTCCATTATTTCTTATGCGGAAAATAGTTTTGGTTTTCGCCGATTTTGGTTTTAGCCGATCCATCTGGAACGGATTAAAATCGAAAACCGAGGGATGACTGTATAGAGAATAACTATAGTTTTACATACAAACTAGGGCATACGAAAACCGAGGTTTGACTGTATTTTAAAACATAAGGAAAATAACTTGCTTATACTGTACTGGTAAATTACACACAGTTCTGAAAATGTGAATGTTGTATTGTACTACATAAAAAATATTCAAATTACGTAGCATGTATTTTGGGAAACACTGGGAGTAAAATAGCAAATATAAAAGTCAAAATACAATACTATGTTAACTTTAATCAATTACTGGTACATGGGAAGTGAAACAAAAAGAAAAATACAAAAATAAGGAAGCAAAATGTAGCTGTAAGGCTATGAGCTTTACAGCTACATTACTATGGTGCTATGTTTCACCATAATTTTTTTTTAACATGCCAGCAGTCTCCCACCAAGGCAGGGTGACCCAAAAAAATGAAGAAACTAATGTTTTTCTTTTTTTTTACATTTACTAATTCATAAAGGAGAAGGGGTTACTAGCCCCTTGCTAGTAACCCCCTTTTCCCTTCTATATTTTATTTTTTCCTTTGGAAAAATACCTCCAATATAGAATTCACAAATACAGTTATCTTAGCTCATGAAATCGTAATGACATGATTGCAAACAAGCCACAGTACAGTTGGGGATTGAACTCATGGCAAGTGAGTCATAAAACTTGCCGCGAGTTCAATCCCCACCCGTACCGTGGTCAGTCATCTTAGTTTAACACGAAAAAGAGAGATTAGTTGCATAAGTCAGACTTGAACATATACAGTAGGGCCCCGCTTTTTGGCGTTTCATCTTTCGGCGTTCCGTTCATACGGTGAGTTCAAATTATGACCAAAACTTTTGTATACGGCGAGCGTCTTTCAGATACGGCGCGCGCCACCGGGTTTGTTTACATTTTCCGTGAGCACATCTCTATTATGTAATCATCACTCTTGGGCACATTAACCCTTTCGGGGTTTTGGTAGTACTAGTACGTCTTACGCACTGGGGTTATTGACGTACTAGTACGCCTAAATTCTAGCGCCCTCAAATCAAGCAGAAACAGGCTGTTAGGCCTAGATGTGATAGAATGGGTCTGTGCGGTCAGTGTGCGCAGTATAAAAAAATTCCTGCACCACACAGTGCATAATGAGGAAAAAAAAACTCTGACTGTGTTTTTGGTTTAAAACAGCGACTTTGCAGTCTATTTTCGTATGGTATTTATTGTTGTATTCTCGTTTTCTTGTTCACATTTGATAGAATGGAAGATATATTACAGAAATAGAGATGATTTTGATTGGTTTGACAATAACAAGTAGCTTGAAATTGAGCTCAAAGTAGCGAAAATGTTCGATTTTTGACGATGTTCAAGAGTAAACAAATCACATCATGCGTCCAATACACATCAACTGGCGAGTCTAATATTCATGCACAGGTGCTCTGATATTATTTATACCATTTTTACAATGATGCAGTTGTATACATAACAATAAATCTATTTTTTTGTGAGAATAAAAATTCAAAATGGAAAGGAAAAGTAATGTAAGAAGGGCCTGGAGACGTAACTAATGAACAGAGAAGATGTTATTTTAGTGCCAGGAATGTCTGTCTTGTTTATTATGGATCCTATTTTGAAATTGGCATCGTTTGAAATTTGTGTGAAATTGGCCAAATTGCCATTTTCTGACCACTATTTTGGGTAGTTGAAATTGGTAAATAGGCGGTTTCTTGTACTCAATCGATAGAAGAAATGGATTTCTAGCGAAATAGCTATAATTTTAGTAGACTGAAACATTGGAATTTGCCGAAAATAGGGCTCAAAGTGGGCGAAATCGCCGATGCGTAAATGTCATGGATACCGCTAACTTCGCGAAAGCATAATTCCGTTGGTTTTCGATCAAATTTCATAATTTTTGAGGCATTATGATCGAAAAAAGATTCTTTATCATTTCATAAGAAAAAAAAAAATTTTTTTTTTAAATTCTTGGACCCTGAAAACGAGTTTCGGAGAGGGTCCTTGGACCCCCAAAGGGTTAAAGAAAAAAAGGCAAACACAGATATAAATAAGCCTGGTGTGTGTGTGAGGGTACAGAATCCTGATATTTATCACTTCAAGAAGCATCCTGTATATTTTCTGACTTACTGTTGCTTCTTGTAGGTCCACATGTTACCATGTGTCATACATATACAGTGGACCCTCGGTTTTCGTCTATAATTCTTTCCAGAATGCTGTTCGAGTGCCGTTACCGAACGAATTTGTTCCCATAAGGACGACTGTAAATTAGATTAGTCGTTTCAGACCTCCAAAAATACACTTACAAAAATAAACTTACAAAATTGTTCGAGTTGGGAGCTGTACAAAAACCGAGGGTCCACTGTACATTTTTTCTTCTTTCAACAAACCGGCCATATCCCACCGTGGCAGGGTGACCCAAAAAGAAAAACAAAAGTTGCTTATTTTTAACTTTAGTAATGTATACAAGAGAAGGGGTTACTAGCCCCTTGCTTCCAGCATTTTAGTTGCCTCTTACGACACGCATGGCTTACGGAGGAAGAATTCTGTTCCACTTCCCTATGGAGATAAGAGGAATACAATACACAAATAACGATGACGTTTCGGTCCGACTTGGACCATTTACAAAGTCACACTAACAAAAATACGTATATAGTATAAGCAAGCAGACAGGAATGGGAATGATAAGAGGAGATAAAACAAGAGGAAATAAACAAGAACAAGAACTAGTAAGAAAAGAGAAGAAAACCCAGAGGGGTGTGTATACATGTATACAGTGGACCCCCGCCATTCGAACACTCCAAAACTAACCCTTTTATGTAAGTGTATTTTTTTAAATGCTTTTATAAGTGTATTTTTTGGGGTCTGACATGGACTACTCTAATTTACATAATTCCTTATGGGAATAAATTCGTTTGGTAACAGCACTTGAACAGCATTCTGGAATGAGGGTGAGTTTTGGAGTGTTCGAATGGCAGGGGTCCACTGTATATGCTTGTACATGCATGTGTAGTGTGACCTAAGTGTAAGTAGGAGTAGCAAGACGTACCTGAAATCTTGCAAGTTTATGAGACAGAAAAAAGACACCAGCAATCCCACCATCAGGTAAAACAATTACAGGCTTTCGTTTTACTCATCTGGCAGGACGGTAGTACCTCCCTGGGTGGTTGCTGACTACCAACCTACTACTTAGACATATACATTTGTCAACTCATAAATACTAAGATTTCAGGACTGACAAATCCACAAATATGGAGGTTTACTGTACTGCTTATTGTCAATAAACTGTAAATTCATTTTTTTTTTTTTTTCAACAAGTCGGCCGTCTCCCACCGAGGCAGGGTGACCCAAAAAGAAAGAAAATCCCCAAAAAGAAAATACTTTCATCATCATTCAACACTTTCACCACACTCATACATAATCACTGTCTTTGCAGAGGAGCTCAGATACGACAGCTGAGAAAAGTCCCTCCCAGCTGTCACTATCTCAGACCCCTCCTTTAAAGTGCAGGCATTGTACTTCCCATTTCCAGGACTCAAGTCCAATTAAATCAATTAACTGGTTTCCCTGAATCCCTTCACAAAATGTTACCCTGCTCACACTCCAACAGATCGTCATGTCCCAAAAACCATTCGTCTCCATTCACTCCTATCTAACACGCTCACACATGTTTGCTGGAAGTCCAAGCCCCTCGCCCACAAAACCTCCTTTACCCCTTCCCTCCAACCTTTTCTAGGACGACCCCTACCCCGCCTTCCTTCCCCTACAGATTTATACGCTCTCCAAGTCATTCTACTTTGATCCATTCTCTCTAAATGACCAAACCACCTCAACAACCCCTCTTCAGCCCTCTGACAAATACTTTTAGTAACTCCACACCTTCTCCTAATTTCCACATTCTGAATTTTCTGCATAATATTTATACCACACATTGCCCTTAGACAGGACATCTCCACTGCCTCCAGCCTCCTCCTCGCTGCAGCATTTGCAACCCATGCAAATGGATAACGTTTTTGTCTCCACAGATACCTCAATGCACCACTCACCTTTTTTCCTTCATCAATTCTATGGTTAACCTCATCCTTCATAAACCCATCCGCTGACACGTCAAATCCCAAATATCTGAAAACATTTACTTCTTCCATAATCCCTCTCTCCAATGTGATATCCAATTTTTCTTTATTTAAATCGTTTGATACCCTCATCACCTTACTCTTATCTATGTTCACTTTTAACTTTCTACCTTTACACACTCTCCCAAACTCGTCCACTAACCTTTGCAACTTTTCTTTAGAATCTCCCATAAGCACAGTATCATCAGCAAAAAGTAACTGTGTCAACTCCCATTTTGCATTTAATTCTCCATAATTTAATCCCACCCCTCTCCCCAACACCCTAGCATTTACTTCTTTTACAACCCCATCTATAAATATATTAAACAACCATGGTGACATTACACATCCCTGTGATGGAGGGACTGACCTCCTCTATGCATCGCCACTACTTCTGCTCACTTCTCAGTACTCGACTGAAGAAGCCTACTGCTGAGGCAGTGAACACTTCTCTAGACCTACTTTTACCGGGAAGTAATCTCCCTCTCTCTACACACCCTAACCTGAGCCTCACTATCCTCATAAAAACTCTTTACAGCCTTCAGTAACTTACTACCTATTCCATACACTTGCAACATTTGCCACATTGCTCCCCTATCCACTCTATCATATGCCTTTTCTAAATCCATAAATGCAATAAAAACTTCTCTACCTTTATCTAAATACTGTTCACATATATGCTTCACTGTAAACACTTGATCTATACATCCCCTACCCACTCTAAAGCCTCCTTGCTCATCTGCAATCCTACTCTCTGTCTTACCTCTAATTCTTTCAATAATAACCCTGCCATACACTTTACCTGGTATACTCAGTAAACTTATTCCCCTATAATTTTTACACTCTCTTTTATCCCCTTCCCCTTTATATAAAGGAACTATACATGCTCTCTGCCAATCCCTAGGTACCTCCCCTCTTTCATACATTTATTAAACAAAAATACCAACCACTCCAGCACTATATCCCCCCTGCTTTTAACATTTCTGTCATGATTCCGTCAATTCCAGCTGCTTTACCCCTTTCATTCTACATAATGCCTCACGCACCTCCCCACACTCACATCCTGCTCTTCTTCACTCCTAAACGATGTTGTACCTCCCTGGCCAGTACATGAAATTACCGCCTCCCTTTTTTCATCGACATTTAAAAGTTCCTCAAAATATTCCCGCCATCTACCCAATACCTCCAGCTCCCCATCTACTAACTCCCTACTCTGTTTTTAACTGACAAATCCATTCGTTCCCTAGGCTTTCTTACCTTGTTTATCTCACTCCAAAAATTTTTCTTGTTTTCAGCAAAATTTCTTGACAGAGCCTCTCCCATTCTTTCATCCGCTCTTCTTTTGCACTCTCTCACCACTCTCTTCACCTTTCTTTTACTCTCCATATACTCTGCTCTTCTATTAACACTTCTGTTTTGTAAAAACCTCTCATAAGCTACCTTTTTCTCTTTTATCACACCCTTTACTTCTTCATTCCACCACTCACTCCTCTTTCCTCCTGCACCCACCCTCCTATAGCCACAAACTTCTGCCCCACATTCTAATACTGCATTTTTAAAACTATCCCAACTCTCTTCAACCCCCCCACTACTCCTACTTGCACTAGCCCACCTTTCTGCCAATAGTTGCTTATATCTCACCCTAACTTCCTCCTCCCTTAGTTTATACACTTTTACCCTCTCTTACTTGCTGTTGCCATTTTCTTTTGTCCCATCTACCTTTTACTCTAACTGTAGCTACAACCAAATAATGATCTGATATATCTGTTGCCCCTCTATAAACATGTACATCCTGAAGCCTACCCATCAACCTTTTATCCACCAATACATAATCTAACAAACTACTTTCCTTACGTGCTATGTCATACCTTGTATATTTATTTATCCTGTTTTTCATAAAATATGTATTACTTATTACCAAACCTTTTTCTACACATAGCTCAATTAATGGTTCCCCATTTACATTTACCCCTGGCACCCCAAATTTACCTACTACTCCCTCCACAACATTTTTACCCACTTTAGCATTAAGATCCCCAACCACAATTACTCTCTCACTTGGTTCAAAACTCCCCACCCACTCACTCAACATTTCCCAAAATCTCTCTCTCTCCTCTACACTTCTCTCTTCTCCAGGTGCATAAACACTTACTATAACCCACTTTTCACATCCAACCTTTATTTTACTCCACATAATCCTTGAATTTATACATTTATATTCCTTCTTTACCTGCCATAACTGATTATTCAACATTATTGCCACTCCTTCTTTAGCTCTAACTCTATTTGAAACCCCTGATCTAATCCCATTTATTTCTCCCCACTGAAACTCTCCTACCCCCTTCAGCTTTGTCTCACTTAAAGCCAGGACATCCAGCTTCTTTTCATTCATAACATCTACAATCATCTCTTTCTTATCATTCGCACAACATCCACGCACATTCAAACATCCAACTCACATCTTTTATTAAGGTCTGGACAAAAGAGAAACCTCTTATAAATCAAGTTAGTATTTAGATTTTGTATTAAGTTCCAAATTCAAATCTCATAACACGATCTCTGTGGTTCCTCTCTTAATAAACTGAATTTACATTCTATTACTTCTGTGTTGTAGCAGTTGTATTTGCTTAAGCTAATATAAATTTTATATGGCCTCAACATTATTACACAATTCAAAGAATATATTCATTATAGTCTAAGAAAATGTAGACATACTGCACCACAATGTCAAAAACCAGCCACATGCATTTCAAATGAAACTCAAGACTCATTCCTAAGTCATCTTACCTGTAAAACAAACTTTAGATTTAGATCTTTCCAAAAGCTGATGTCATGTATTTGGTAGGCATTAACTCGAACAAATGGCTCATCCTCTGAAAATAAGGAAAAAAATGTAAAGTTAATAAAAGTACTATAATTCAGTAACAGGTACAGTTTAACAAGCATAGTATTACTGTATAGTCATCACTCTAATTGTAAAATATCCAAGAGAACTACTTTCAAGTCTAAATTCAAGCCTTTATTTATATTGTTACAAATACTGTGGGCCAGTGAAATCATATTTTTTTCTTTTAACACACTGGCTGTCTTCCACCGAGGTAGGGTGGCCCAAAAAAGAAACACTTTCATCATCATTCACTCTATCACTCTGCTAGAGGTGCATAGCTACACTCAGTGTTTCAGGCAGGACTTAAGCTAACACAGGAATTCAGAAAGAACAAAAAGGAACAATACCACAACTGGAACAATACATTAAAGAAAGAAACTGATGATGATATTTCAGTCTGACTTGGACCATTAACTAGTAACACACTAACACATGAAGGTAAGGGAGCCAGTATACGTATATGTGGGTTATTTGTGTATAGGAATTTAATTAAAAAATATAGTGTTGAAAGGCATGCAAGGCTTTAAGTGACTAAAGAACTGAACTGCTTCTTGTTGTCCCTGTTCAAAAACTTTTTTTTAACTCACAAACAGTGTTCATACCAAATTTAAAAGAGCCCCCTTCCCAGACATAAATGCAATGAGTGATGATGAATGGAATCTAGTCCAGAAAAGAAAGCTGTGGAAGCACAGGAATATACCAGGTGGTCATCTAAACTGTCATATCTGCTTGAGTTTGGCAAGACAGTGATAGCGTGAATGATGGTCAAAGTTTCTTTTTCAGGTTACCATACCTTGGTGGGAGATGGCTGGCATGTTAAAAAAATAAAAGTATAGTTGAATGAAATTGAAAAGCATCTGTCTATTAGTTCACAAGAAAGAATGAGGCAAAATTCTGAGTACTATAATTCAAGCTATGAAAACCAGTTTGGCAAAAAGCAATATAATTTTTGTATGACAGCTGATAATGGAAGAGCATGTCAAGGAATTTAACACTTAGACAAAACAAAAGAAAAAGCCACACAGGAACAGCAGTGAATGGGGGAATGATAAGGCATAGTGTGAGAGTTAAAGAATTCTTTTTGTATATCGCGAACTTGAAGCAATGTGATGTGGTTCAATCAGATATACATATAATAAATAATGAGTTGCAACAGGATAGCCACAAGCTGATTGTTTGTGCCAGAATAAGCAAATCAGCAATCACCAACATAACAAGGAATGACCAAATCCCATGAGCGAGAACAGATGCAAGTCCATTGATAGTAATTAGGAATGACGTAGTGTAAGGTACACATTCATGTGGCTCTCCATATCTGTAACAAAGTCAGAGAAAACTATTACTTACTTAAACACAAAGAGTTTGTCAAAAAAAGTATATAAAAAAAAAAAGTAGGTTTTGCATGAAACAAAAAGGCTTAGGATAAGATGTGATATTGCCAAATGATGTCAGCTTTCTCTATGTCAAAAAAGATGGCCATGACAAGATGGCTGCAAATGTATCAAAACAGAGAAAGGATCTGTGTCAGAATAGCCCCTCCTTGTACATCATACAAGTCTTTTGTTAACCTTACATTTGCAAACAGATCTGGCAAGAGCAATGAGTCTATAATAGGGCCAATCTAGCCCTAATGTACCTGATTTTTGAAAAGTAAAGGCTACAGTACTAAAACTTTCCACAGAAGGAGTTCAATACTGTAAGATTAGACTGAGTTAAGAAAATATAACTGGAAGGAGAGTGCTTAGGGACATAAGTGTTGAAGCAAGGAAATGAGTACATCAACTGGTCTGCTTGCCATAGGCTGATATACTAACAGTATTGATACAAGTTCAAGGAGTGTACATGTAACATTATAGGGTTCACAAATATGCAAGGCAAAATCAAGTGAAGTGGATTCCAAAACAGGCTGAAACTAAAAATAGTCAAGAGACAAAAAAAAAAAGTATTTTGGGAAACCTAAACAAAGTGTTGCTCCCATTGCTACTGCTAAATACACACAGTTACACGAGAAACTTATTATGACATTTCAGTCCAACTCGGACCATTAATTAGTCTCATACAGTGTGTGACTAGTTAATGGGCTAAGTTGGATTGAAACATTGTCATAAGCTTCTTTCTCCTGTGTGTGGGTTATTTGTATATTGCTCCAGTTATGCTATTGTGCCTTTTATTCTTCACACACAGTTACTAATTCTATGGCACCAATGTTAAGCACAGGACAAAGGTCGGTCGAGTACAGCTACATTTAAAAGGTCAAGAAAATAACTGTAATGCTGGAAAAATTGAGAAATGATAATACAAAAAAAATGTAAAAGGAGAAACTTTCGTTTTTTCTTTTGGGCCACCCTGCCTCGGTGGGAAATGGCCGACGTGTTGAAAGAAAGAAAGAAAAGATATTAAAATCAGTAAATGCTAGCTTCATTTTAAAAAAAAGGAAAATTATTATCTTGAAGGGGTGCAATTATGGCTAGCTGCTGCAGTGTTTTAAAGCGTGAGGTTGGGGTGTTGAGGAGGGAGCTCCTGCTTCTCCAGGAGGAATTTAGGAGGCTGAAGGTTCACCTCTATGGCGTTGGAAGTGAGAATGAAGTGGCTGGAGTGGTGGAGGGGAAAAGGGATACCAGTAGTGAGGTGCAGTCTGCCACTACCTGCAAGGAGGGTAAAGGGGGGAAGGAGGAAAGGGCTACTAGGAGTGAGGTGCAGTCCAGCACCTGCTACAAGTGGCAAGTGGTTCCCAGTAATGGCAGGAACATCAAAATAAGGAAAGTTAAGAGAGAAGATTTGAAGGTAGGAAATCGCTTCTCTGTTCTTCAGGATGAGTGTACTCCAGAGGCCAGTGAAGGTAAAGGTACTACTTCCCCTGCTAATAGAGGTAAGCAAATTCTTGTGGTAGGTGACTCGCAGGTAAGATATATGGACCGTGCTTTCTGTAATAGGAATAAGAGGGCGAGAGAGGGTGTGCTTCCCTGGAGCTGGTGTTGGAGACATAGTCAACAGGTTAGATAATATCATGTCAGGTAATGGGAACAAGCCCATTATCTGTCTCAGTGCTGGTGGAAATGATATTGGGAAGGGTAGGAGAGAAGAGTTGCTAGATAAGTACAGGTCAGCTATAGAGCTAATTAAGTCCAAGGGAGGGTCCCAATCATATGTAGCATCTTGCCTAGAAGGGAGTGGAAATGAATGGTTGTCTAGGGCAATTGGTGCAAATTGCTGGCTAGACAGATACTGCAAGGAACTTGCAATCCCATTCATTGACAACTGGGACAACTTTTATGGCAAACATGATATGTATGCAAGGGATGGGGTACATCTCTCTGGGACAGGGGTGGAAGCACTTGCCAACTCGATTGAGAGGGCCATTGCTGACATGCCTAGTATTTTAAACTGATAGATGATAGAGGTATGGGTGTGTGTGGGAAACAGTCAGTTTGCAACACTAGGGCTGAAAACAGTAAGTGTATAAAAGACATTCATCATAAAGTTACAAATAAGGGCAATGGATCAGGACAGCAAACAAAGGGAGACAGCAGGGAAAACAAGAGACTAGCTCCCTTAAGGTTTACTATACTAATAGCAGGAGTGTAAGAAATAAGATAGATGAGCTAAGATTAATTGCAAGTGCAGGAAACATAGATATTATTGCTATAACAGAGACCTGGCTCAATCTGAAAGATAGAGAGTTGCCTTCTGAATGTCACATACAAGGCTATAAATTATTCCACACTGATAGGGTCAACAGGAAGGGTGGTGGAGTAGCGATGTACGTCAGAGACAATTTAAAGTGTTGTGTTAGACAAGATATAAAATTAGAAGCGTCAGCCACTGAATCTCTTTGGTTACAGCTTCTTGAGGGCCGTGTAAAACTTATTTTGGGTGTGATTTACAGGCCCCCAAATCTTGATAGGGAGTGCAGTAAACTTCTATGGGATGAAATTCGTAAGGCATCTACACATGAAAATGTTGTGCTAATGGGAGATTTCAACTTTAGACAAATTGACTGGAGCAATTTGACAGGAAATTTAGAGTCAAGTGACTTTCTTGATACGATTCAGGATTGTTTTTGAAACAGTTGGTGACAGAACCAACTAGAGGAAATAACCTGCTAGACTTGGTTCTTGCCAGCAGGGAAACGCTAGTTAATAATCTTGAGGTTAATGATGAGCTTGGGGAAAGTGATCACAAATCACTCAGTTTTAATATATCATGGAATTACCCTACTACTGGAAATCAAGTCTCTGTCCCTGACTTCCGCCTGGCTGATTTCATAGGACTGAAAAATTACCTGGGTAGGCTGAACTGGAATGACCTGACAGTGGGTCAGGTAGGTGGTGATTGCCAATATGACGTTTTCCAGAGAATAGTTCTAGCTGCTCAGACAGCTTATGTTCCTAATAGGAAATCAGATCAAACAAAAATGATCCTAAATGGATGAACAATAGATTAAAACATCTCATTGGTCAAAAGAGAGGCATATATAGGCGAATCAAAAGAGGAGAGGGGCAATTAGGTAATCAATATATTCAGTTAAAGAGAGAAATAAAAAGGGAATAAGAAAAGCAAAAAGAGACTATGAGGTTAAAGTTGCGAGAGAATCGAAGACTAACCCAAAAGGATTTTTCAGGTATACAGAAGTAAGATTAGGGACAAGATAGGCCCACTCAAAAGTCACTCAGGTCAGCTCACCGACAGTGATAAGGAAATGTGTAGAATGTTTAACACTTACTTCCTCTCAGTTTTTACACAGGAAGATACTAGCGATATTCCAGAAATAATTAATTATGTAGAACAGGATGATAGTAAACTATGCACGATTAGGGTCACAAGTGACATGGTCCTTAGACAAATAGATAAATTGAAACCTAACAAATCCCCAGGCCCTGATGAACTGTATGCAAGGGTTCTAAAGGAATGTAAAGAGGAGCTTAGCAACCCGTTGGCTAATCTTTTCAACATATCACTGCAAACTGGCATGGTGCCAAATAAGTGGAAAATGGCAAATGTAATACCTATTTTCAAAGCAGGTGACAGGTCCTTAGCTTCGAACTATAGACCAATAAGCCTAACCTCCATAGTGGGAAAATTTATGGAATCAATAATTGCCGAGGCAATTCGCAGCCATCTTGAAAAGCATAAATTAATCAAAGAATCTCAGCACGGTTTTACAAAAGGGCGTTCCTGCCTTACAAATTTAATAACTTTTTTCACTAAGGTGTTTGAGGAGGTAGATCATGGTAATGAATATGATATTGTGTATATGGACTTCAGTAAGGCTTTTGATAGAGTCCCACATCAGAGACTATTGAGGAAAATTAAGGCACACGGAATAGGAGGAGAAATTTTTCCTGGGTAGAGGCATGGTTGACAAATAGGCAGCAGAGAGTTTGCATAAATGGGGAGAAATCAGAGTGGGAAGTGTCACAAGCGGTGTTCCACAGGGGTCAGTATTGGGCCCCTTGTTGTTCACAATCTACATAAACGACATAGATGAGGGAATAAATAGCGACATAAGCAAGTTTGCCGATGACACCAAAATAGGCCGTCCAATTCATTCAAATGAGGACATTAGAGCACTCCAGGAAGATTTGAATAGACTGATGCAGTGGTCGGAGAAGTGGCAGATGCAGTTTAATATAGATAAATGCAAAGTTCTAAATATTGGACAGGACAATAACCATGCCACATATAAACTAAATAATATAGATCTTAATACTACTGATTGCGAAAAGGATTTAGGAGTTCTGGTTAGCAGTAATCTAAAACCAAGACAGCAGTGCATAAGTGTTCGCAATAAAGCGAACAGAATCCTTGGCTTCATATCAAGAAGCATAAATAATAGGAGTCCTCAGGTTGTTCTTCAACTCTATATATCCTTGGTGAGGCCTCATCTAGATTATGCTGCACAGTTTTGGTCACCGTATTACAGAATGGATATAAATGCTCTGGAAAACGTACAAAGGAGGATGACTAAGTTGATTCCATGTATCAGAAATCTTCCCTATGAGGATAGACTGAGGGCCCTGAATCTGCACTCTCTAGAAAGGCATAGAATTAGGGGGGATATGATTGAGGTGTATAAATGGAAAACAGGAATAAATAAAGGTGATGTAAATAGCGTGCTAAAAATATCTAGTATTGACAGGACTCGCAGCAATGGCTTTAAGTTGGATAAATTCAGATTCAGGAAGGATATAGGAAAGCAATAGAGTTGTCGATGAGTGGAACAAACTCCCGAGTACAGTTATAGAGGCTAAAACGTTGTGTAGTTTTAAAAATAGGCTGGATAAATATATGAGTGGGTGCGGGTGGGTGTGAGTTGGACCTGACTAGTTTGTGCTACTAGGTCAGATGCCGTGCTCCTTCCTTAAGTGAATGTAACCTGACCTGGATGGGTCGGGGCATTGGCTTAAGTCGGTGGGAGATTTGGACCTGCCTCGCATGGGCCAGTAGGCCTGCTGCAGTGTTCCTTCTTTCTTATGTTCTTATGTTCTTATGTTCTTAAGAGTCTTTCATCAGCAGCAAGGAACCCCTCTTGAAGTATCCCTATGAGGTATACTCACCAGGGTCACCAGCATCATGAGGAACAGCATTAGCCAACTTTCTGACTCCTTTATTTCCCCGGAACAGGTGAGTACGTGGTGTGAGGTCAGCAGATGTTGTCCACTGAGCCATGTCATACTGTAGTGACTTCTGCAGTTCAGGCCACAGCATCACCAGTGCCCACGATGCATAGAAGTGTACATCGTAAGTGTTGTACATGCGGTACTCATGACTTTCCAGGTATGCAAATCGACCATATTCAGTGCTGTAAATATATGCCATGCTATATTGACTTTGATTATACTGCATCAATTATAATATTAAATGCTACAAAACTATTGATGACAGTAATCAAAACATACAAAAAATGTATGAAGACAAATTCAGCATAATTATAAAGTACAGTAGACCCTCAGTTAACGAAATTAATCCGTTCCAGGAGCTATTACTTAATCTGAATCTTTCGTAATCTAAACCCTTATTTCCCATAAGAAATAATGTAAATACAATTAATCCGTTCCACAAAAAAATATTCACAATAAATATAATATAAATAACATTTACTTACTTATTGAAGAGACTTGCAGGCATCTGGAAGGGATGATGACAGGGGCAGGGTGTTAGTGGTTGGAAGGGGAATCCCCCTCCAAAAGGACTTCAGGTAACAAGTCCCTCTCTGGGGTTACTTCCCTTCTTAGTCTTTTAATGCCACTAGGACCAGCTTGAGAGTCACTAGAACTCTTCTTAGAAAAATAACTGTCCAGAGTCCTCTGTTTCTGGCAACTCTTTAATACTTTCCTGAAGTGCAACATGGCTCTGTCACTGAAGTGGTTCCACAGAAGGCTCATTTCAGCTTGCTCAGGGTGGTGTCTTTCAACAAATGTCTGCACCTTATTCCACATTGAACAAATTTCCTTAATCTCTGAAGAAGGCACCTCCTTCACTCTCTCTTACTCCTCCTGTGAAGCAATAACCTCAGCTGTGGTCTGTTGCTGTTCCAGATGAATCTCTTGCAGCTCTTCAGTTGTTAGCACTATCCTGTGCTCCTCCACCAACTCTTCCACATCCTCACCACTCACCTCCAACCCCAGGCTGTTCCCCAATGCCACAATATCTTCCACAATACGCACAGGGTCGTCAGGGTCAACCTCAAATCCTTCAAAATCCCTCTTTTCAATACAATCCGGTCACAGTGGTCTCCAAGCAGAGTTCAAAGTCCTGGAAGTCACTCCCTCCCAAGCCTTACCTATAAGGCCTAGGCAATGTACGATATTGAAGTGATCTTTCCAGAACTCTCTTAGGGTCAATGCAGAGTCATTGGTCATATTAAAGCACCTCTGAAACACTGCTTTGGTGTACAGTTTTTTGAAGTTTGCAATGACCTGCTGGTCCATGGGCTGGATGAGAGGAGTGGTGTTAGGAGGCAAGAACTTCACTGTGATGAAACTGAACTCATCAGGCAACAACTCTTCCAAGTTGTGAGGATGAGCAGGAGCATTGTCCAGTACCAGGAGGCACTTGAGTCCCAATTTCTTTTCCAGGAGGTATTTCTTCACACTAGGGCCAAACACTCCAGTTACCCATTCCTTGAAAATCTCCATAGTGACCCATGCCTTGGTGTTAGCCTTCCAATGCACACAAAAATTATTCTTGTCAACACTGTGTTTCTTGAAGGGTCTGGGATTTTCTGAGTGATACACCAGTAAAGGCTTCACTTTAAAATCACCACTGGCATTGGCACACATCATAAGAGTTAGCCTGTCTTTCATAGGCTTGTGTCCTGGATGTGCCTTTTCCTCCTGAGTAATGAAGGTCCTGTTGGGCATTTTCTTCCAAAACAGGCCTGTTTCATCACAATTAAACACTTGTTGGGGGAGGAATTCTTCAGCCTCTACGAACCCCTTAACTTCACTCGCATTTTTTTCAGCTGCACGTTTGTCTGAGCTGGCTGCCTCACCATGCCTCACAACACTGTGTATGCCACTATGTTTCTTAAACCTCTCAAACCAGCCTTTGCTGGCTTTAAAATCACTCACATCACCACTGGTTCCAGGCATTGTCTTGACAAGATCTGCGTGCAACTTCCTTGCCTTTTCACAAATTATCGCCATGGAAATACTATCACCCGCTATCTGTTTTTCATTGATCCACACCATCAGTAACTTCTCAACCTCATCCACTGTTTTCGATCTTTGTTTCGTTAACAAATTAACCCCTTTTGCAACATTAGCTTCCTTGATCTCATTTCTCTTTGCCAGGATAGTGCCGATAGTAGATGCACTTTTCTTGTACATCCTGGCAAGATCACTCAGACGTACGCCACTCTCATATTTTTCTATTATCTCTTTCTTCAGTTCAATGGTGTTCCTCACTCTCTTTACCACAGGGGTGCCACTAGGAAGCTTCTTTGGACCCATGGTGACTTATTTCACAGTGACAATCACTAAACCACCAAAAAAGACACCAAATGTATTGTGAATGTTTGAAAGAGCGAGCTGGGTAATGTTCTCTCAATGGTAAACAACGCTACACTGGCGTCTTACACAGGCGCAGGCCAGGTGCGGAGCAGGCGGATACGTCTAATACGTTTCCCTAACCGAGCTTTTTGCTATCTGATTGCGAAAAAAGCTTTCGGTAACCGATTTTTTCGTTAACTAGACCTTTCGTTAACTGAAGGTCTACTGTGATGTTTTTGAGATCAATGTTTGGTGTCAATATTATGCAGTGAATGGAGACAAATAGTTTTTGGGACCTGACAAGCTATTGGAGTGCGAGCAGGGTAATATTTTGTGAATGGATTCAGGAAAACCGGTTAGCTGGACTTGAGGAGGAGTTTGGGATATTTGCTGTTTAGTGACATTTAAACTGTGTGCCTCTGGCAAGACTGTTCCTTTTTTGGGGGGGAAGGGGGGGGGGGTTACCCTGCCTTGGTGGGAGATGGCCAGTGTGTTAAAAAAAAAATATATACTAGAGAACAATTTTTAACAAGCTTTGCACATTCTTAGATTGAAAAATCAAAATTCACTTTACTTACTGGTGTTTTTAAGATTTTTTGTGCAAGATATGGGAATTTGTACTGTTAAGAGATAAATAAAAATAAAAAATGAGATCAAATCTACAGTGGACCCCCGCCTAACGAGCAAAATTCATTCCAGAAGCCTGCTCAAGTGCCATTACCAAACGAATTTACTTCCTTAAGAAATAATGTCACGTAGGTTAGTCTATTTCAGACCCCCAAAAATACACTTCCACAAGCACTTACAATATTATACTTACATAACTGTACGATTTCCGGGGTGCTCGTTAGGCGGGGGTCCACTGTAATTACAAAGAAGTTTAATCATAAAAGATAACTATAAACATACATGTAAATGCATGATTCAGGACTATGTAATATAATGTAATATAAACTCCTCCACTGATGGGAAATGGTTGATGTGGTTAAAAAAGTGTAATCTACAATTATAGTGATTTTTTTTTTTTAACACATCTGCCGTTTCCCACTGAGGCAGGGTGCCCCCGAAAGAAGAAACACTTTCATCATCACTTACTCATCACTGTATTATGCACCCATATCCATCCTGTGGGTGATAGTCAAATCTTACCAGAGGCATGAAATACTACAGTTAACCCTTTGACTGTCGGAGGCCCCTCTCTGAAACTGTCATTCTATGTCGGGAAATATTCGAAAAAAAAAAAATTATTTTTTCTTATCAAAATGTTAAGATTATTTTTCTGATTGTTTAAATCCCCCAAAAAAATTTTGCGATCAGTATTTACCGAGATATAGAGGCGTAAAGTTGGCAAAAAATGAGCCGCGTATGGCAACAGCGGCGAATGCTGCTCACCCGGTAAACTTTGGTTTACTTCCTTTCGTAGGTTTCTTGTTTTTTTCACTATTTTATTTTTTTACATAACTTATGTGGCCTGTGAGACCAAAGTAAGGTGCAATGTATATATATACACTCGTTGTATGCAACACACTAATCGCACAAACATTAGTATCATTATATTGTTTACAAAACTTGTTTGCACCAACCAACAATAAAAAAAATTGTTTATTACTATTGTTCTATAATATTTTTTTTTTTATTAACACATCGGCCGATTCCCACCAAGGCAGGGTGGCCCGAAAAAGAAAAACTTTCATCATCATTCACTCTATCACTGTCTTGCCAGAAGGGTGCTTTACACTACAGTTATAAAACTGCAACATTTACACCCCTCCTTCAGAGTGCCGGCACTGTACTTCCCATCTCCAGAACTCAAGTCCGGCCTGCCGGTTTCCCTGAATCCCTTCATAAATGTTACTTTGCTCACACTCCAACAGCACGTCAAGTATTAAAAACCATATGCCTCCATTCACTCCTATCAAATACGCTCACACATGCTTGCTGGAAATCCAAGCCCCTCGCACACAAAACTTCCTTTACCCCCTCCCTCCAACCTTTCCTAGGCCGACCCCTACCCCGCCTTCCCTCCACTACAGATCCACACACTCTCGAAGTCACTCTGTCTCGTTCCATTCTCTCTACATGTCCAAACCACCTCAACAACCCCTCCTCAGCTCTCTGGACAATCGTTTTGGTAATCCCGCACCTCCTCCTAATTTCCAAACTCCGAATTCTCTGCATTATATTCACACCACACATTGACCTCAGACATGACATCTCCACTGCCTCCAGCCTTCTCCTCGTTGCAACATTCATCACCCATGCTTCACACCCATATAAGAGCGTTGGTATAACTATACTCTCATACATTCCCCTCTTTACTTCCATGGACAAGGTTCTTTGTCTCCACAGACTCCGAAGTGCTCCACTCACCCTTTTCCCCTCATCAATTCTATGATATATAATATATATACACATATATAATGACTAGACACTTTCCATCAACTGCAATTAGCACTTCAAACCTCCAAGCTGTGTACTCACCTAATTGTGGTTGCAGGGGTCGAGACTCAGCTCCTGGTCCTGCCTCTTCGCTGTCCACTACTGGGTCTCTGCTCTCCCTGCTCCATGAGCTTTATCATACCTTGTCTTAAAACTATGTATGGTTCCTGCCTCCACTATATCTTTGTGTGTGGGGGGGAGGGACATCTAAATTTGCTGAGTCAGGGTAAGGTAGCTGTCAAAATGACATATTATACCATTACTCACCACCCCACACTGCCTGTCAACCTGTCAACACAAAAGGGGACCCATGTCTTCTCCACAACCTCCTTTCTTTCCTTCATACCTACCTTCCTAGCTTCCTTTTTTCCTTCATTCCTTCCTTTCTTTCTGCCTTCCTTTCTTACATATTTCCTTCCTTCCTTCCTCTCATCTCTTCCTTCCTCTCATCTCTTCCTTCCTGCCTTCCTTCCTTCATTCCTTCCTTTATTTCTTCCTTCCTTTCTTACTTCTTTTATTCCTTCCTTCCTCTCATCTCTTCCTTCCTTCATTTCTCTCTTTCTTTCTTTCTTACTTCCTTCCTTCTTCCTTTCCTCCTTCCTTACTTTTTTCCTTCCTTCCTCTCATCTCTTCTTTCCTTCCTCACATCTCTTCCTTCCTTCCTTACTTTCTTTCATTCTTTCTTCCTTCCTTCCTTGTTATCCTGGGCATTGCTTTTGGTCACAAACTCCTCAAAACCATGAAATTTATCTTCAGAGACACTTCCATCTGTGTTAGAGCTATCATTGAGGAAGAGAAATGTCCAAGATGTGCCAAGGAGTCAGATAATTCTTACCGCTAGGCATGCTGAACAAGGGCTACTGAAACGGTGTTCCCACAATGACCCAGTGGCTGCCCGATTTTTTTTATACTGCGCACACTGACCACACAGACCCATTCTATCACATGTGGGCCTACCAGCTTTCTCCTGCTTGATTTGAGGCCGCTAGAATTTAGGCGTATAAATACATCCGAAACATTGGCTCGTAAGACGTATATATACGACCGAAACAGTCAAAGGGTTAAAAAACTACAACATATCCTCACCCCTCCTTCAGAGTGCAGGTTCCATCCTTCCCACCTCCACAACTCAAGTTTGGCTAACAGGTTTCCTTGAATAGGTAATCACATATACTGTACTTCATACAACCTTCCCATCTCCTGGCTGGAGGCAGACAAGAAGTTTTCCTGCATTCTCACCGTGAATCGTATGTGGGTAATGAAGTGTTTGCATTCTGGGGCATCTCTAGCCAAACTGATCCACCGTCTGATATGAAGTACAACTCATTAAACACAGCACTCTTGAACCAGTCTGGTAAACCTCTGCAAAAAAACAAGATTTTCAAGTGAAAAAAATATACTACACAACACTTACAGTTTGTACATAATATATTGCAACATAAAACTATAAAATATAATTTAATGTGGAATATAAATTGTATAAAACATTTTGAAAGCCATTTATTATAATTAAATTGTGTGGTTAAAACTACAACTAGGTAATACCTTTATAGCTTTGTCCTAGTTTAAGTCTAACAAAAATTACCTGCATAACTATTAGGCCTGTTTATTAACCTGTATGCAAGCAAACTGTTAACCAATTTTTTTTTTTTATTAACACATCGGCCGATTCCCACCAAGGCAGGGTGGCCCGAAAAAGAAACACTTTCATCATCATTCACTCCATCACTGTCTTGCCAGAGGGGTGCTTTACACTACAGTTATAAAACTGCAACATTAACACCCCTCCTTCAGAGTGCAGACACTGTACTTCCCATCTCCAGGACTCAAGTCTGGCCTGCCGGTTTCCCTGAATCCCTTCATAAATGTTACTTTGCTCACACTCCAACAGCACGTCAAGTATTAAAAACCATTTGTCTCCATTCACTCCTATCAAATACGCTCACACATGCTTGCTCCAGCAAGCATGTTAACCAATTCATTGTAATATATATGGATGTTGTATAAGGTAAATACAAAAGCAAATAAAGTGGACCCCTGAGTTACGAGCATAATTCATTCCAGAAGGCTGCTCAAGTGACATTACTGAACGAATTTTCTCCCTTAAGAAATAATGTCAAGTAGGTTAGTCCATTTCAGACCCCCAAAAATACACTTACAAAAGCACTTACAATATTACACTTACATAATTGTATGATTTCCGAGGTGCTCGTAACTCGGGGGTCCACTGTATAATGGTCTCCTCAAACACATGTAGCAATAAGTCTCTGCAAGTGCTGCAGCAATCTGGCAATCATGAACTCATGATTAATTTTCTAAAGTTTCATGAATTGTGACCTTAAACAATTGCTTACTGTTCCCAATCCAAACTTCAGCTGTGTTTTACTATAGGCATAAATATCGTACTACAAAAAAATTATAAGCTAGAGGACACATACCAAGAGTCAATATATAAATGTAACACAATGAAGAACTGTGCCACAGAATACACTCGGTGTGGAAAGAAATGATCAGTAACCTCACAGACCCAGAACTATGACCTGACCATTAGTACAAGTGAAAGAAAATTGTAATAACACTGTTAAAGCATTTTGGTCTAAGGTGTCTAAAGTTTCACTTATTTGAAGTAATTTTGATTTGTTAGTGACCTTAACTTTGGTTCACTAATTATCAAAATGTAAGTAATCTGTTTTAAGCCTTTACTCAGAGTGTAAAGTTTATATTAAAGTGACCTAAATAAGAGATATCTGTAGTTCAGTGCCTGCTGAAGAGTCTCAGTTACAGGCTGAAACATACATATCACTTCACTCTGTGTTCTCTTCCATCTCAAAGTTAATTTCTTTGTTATATTTATTAGTGTTCATTTCACCAATTCACTCAGATTTAAGGTTTCTCTGTTAGGACTTCTTGTAATCAGACTTTGTTGCCAATACAGAGAAATGCTGAGAGCACTTAGAGCTGTGGCAGAATTCTACCCCAACGAACAGGTGGAAACACTGGGCATGTTTTCTTACACCGGTTGTCCATGCTCACCCATCAGTAATAATGGGTACCTGGGTGTTAGTCGACTGGTGTGGGTCACATCCTGGGACAAAGCTGACCTAATTTGCCTGAAATGCTCTGCATAACAAGCGGCTTTCTATGTAGTAGTATGCCATTGATGTCAGCTAGGCTGTATACCTTGAACATGTACTTGTAGAAATAAAAATATTATTATATGGTGCTAATGAGAAAAAATTATGTATGGTGCTTACTATACGCTAATTAGTAAATAAACCTACATACAAATAAGCAGATATTATGTAAATACTTAAAAAAAAAATTGGACTGCAATGTTAGAAACAAGTGCTTTCAGCATCAGATAATATGAATACAGTGAACCCCTGGAAATCATACTGCTCCCAACTCGAACAATTATGTAAGTGTATTTTTGTAAGTGCTTTTGTAAGTGTATTTTTGGGGGTCTGAAACGGACTAATCTAATTTACATTTGTCCTTATGGGAACAAATTCGTTCGATAACGGCACTAGAACAGCATTCTGGAATGAATTATTTCCGATTTCCAGGGGTCCACTGTATGTCTGACCACACTTATGAAAATTACATAACGTACTTATCCTGAAGGATAGGGTTTTGCCAAGCATCAATATCATTCTCCCATTGCTTATAGCAGTGAAGAGCGTAAGCTGCCATCTCCTGTGCTGCTGTATGCTCGTCGCCAAACCAGCGGGTGTATCGTCTGTTGGATAGCAAGTTCAGTAAGGCACTTTCATTACCACTAAAGCAGAAAGAACAAAAAGGTACAATACCATGACTGGAACAATACACAAATAACCTGCACATAGAAAAAACTTATGATGCTTCAGTCCAACTTGGACCATAACTAGTTAATGGTCCAAGTCGGACCAAAACATCATCATAAGTTTCTTTCTCCTATGTTTGGATTATTTGTGTACTAAAGCAGGGCTGAAATAAATTTAAGCCTGCACCACAATTGTTACTAATATCCCTTCTTTAAACACACACAAGTGTAATGATATGGGAAGTACAGCACCTGTACTATGAAGGAGGGACGGGGATATTTACAGTTTGGAGGAGCATCTGAACTGTAGTACTGCTGCACCTCTGGCAAGACAGTGATGGAGTGAATGATGATTAAAGTTTTTTCTTATTTGGGTCACTGTCTCAGTGGGAGATGGCTAGTGTAAAAAAAAAAAAAAAAAAAAAGGAGCTAGCCTCCCCTTTATTAGATCAAACTTGATTACGTTCCATTTCCCAGGAGTCGTATGACCATTTATAGTTTGGCAATTACTCGTATATACTACAATAATTATTTCAGGACCACTTCACCACAATTCGTCGACTTGTTTATTTGTTGACCGATTGTGTTCATTTTTGGTGTACTATTAGAAGCTTATATCGACATGATTTGATGAAGTTTCAATACAATCGGCCAAAAAGCAAATGAAAAACGCAAAATTTACTAAAAATTACATTTGGCAGGGGATTGCTCCGAAGTGGTACAGTGGACACTCGCTAATCGAACACTCCAAAACTCACCCTTTTATGTAAGTTTATTATTGTAAGTGCTTTTATAAGTGTATTTTTGGGGGGTCTGAAATGGACTAATCTAATTACATCATTCCTTATGGGAATAAATTTGTTTGGTAACAGCACTTGAACAGCATTCTGGAATGAGGGCGAGTTTTGGTGTTCGAATAGCGAGGGTTCACTGTATACGTACTTGGAAAGTGGTTTTGACACTTTCTGCTGATAGAACACTTCTAAGTCCATCGTTTCCAATGTACCATTTTTGTAATAAAACTTATCTTCATTCTAAAAAAAAAATACAGTTTATAGTTTGTTTGACATTTAGCAAGATATCGGCCTTTTTACCCCACACAAATTGAAAATATTTGGGATGACTCACGAAATTGTAATGACATGATTGCAAACAAACCATACCATAGCCCCTCCCACTCTCCTATGATCTCAAATAGTGAATTATTATTATATTAGAAAGAAAAATATAAGAAATTGATAAAAAAAATGGAAAATAAAATAAAATTCTTGCCATGCCAACGCGCATGCTACGCCAGGCGCCGTCACCATACATGTTATAAATGACTAATTCCTTGTAGGAACATCCTATAACGATTATAATTATACCACGGTGTTGCCAGAAAGATCAGCTATTTTTTGGTAAGAAAAACTCAATTTTCGTTTTTTTTTTTTTTTTTTTTTTACTCCGCACGCTCCATATGTCAGGGGCCCCTTCAGAGTTTGGACAGAGGTCCAGAAATAAATAAAATACCCCTTTTAGCACATTGGTAATTTGGGAGAATGCCAGGAGTTTGAGGATTTAAAGGCAGAGCCATGAATGTTGCATCAAAAGTTAATGAGGGACCACAATGAGAGGGTTGAACACTAAGAGAAATTTCCACAGTATGAAGAACTAGAAACAGTGAAATACAGTACAGAAGATGTGGACACGACAAACTCTATGCACTAAAACAAATCTAAATCAAATATGACAAAACCCAGGGCATGGGGAGGCATCCCACAGGTAATTCATTTTTGAGACATGCAGTTCAGGAACTGCGGTTCAATTCCTGAAAACATTATTTAAATAAATAATAAGCCTTCACTCACTGCAAATCACACTAATGACATTTTCTGACAAAACAAAAGTACTACATGTATATATACATATCTAACTAGAAAAAGCTTTAGCCACGTTAACTCCCTATGTGAAATAGGCGATCTTACCATTGAATATGACAATGGTATACAATACCGAAAAGTTGATAAGTAAGACACGTATGCAAGTATCTTTATTCTGAAACATTTCACCACCCAGCAGCCTTCTTCAGTCGAATATAGAGGCAGCAAAAGCAGTACAGATGGCAAAACATTTTGGAATAAAGATGTCTAACTGTTGCACATGTGTCTTACTTATCAATCTAACCATTATTCAGAAGGAAAATGTATGACACATCTCTACACAGTTGTATCCATGAACAGCTCCACATTATTCAACACACCCAGTACCCATCTCTTACACTTTACCTTAATTATGCTTTCACAAATGGAGATTTCATGATTTTTTTATATTCAACTTTTTCAACAGCTCAAGAAATGTGTGGAAGAATCTTGTAACATAAGCAGAACTGGATTAAGATTTTGTAGGCCCCTGGGCTTGAGGTACTATGAGGTACATCATATACATGATGTAATAACATACTGTAATTATAAACTATAATTATAAACGTAGAATGATGATAAATAGATGAATAATGATTATAAATAATTTTACGTAGAATGAAAGGAGGTAAAGCAGGTGGAACTGATGGGATCATGACACAAATGTTAAAAGCAAGGGAAGATATAGTGTTGGAGTGGTTGGTATTTTTGTTTAAGAAATGTATGAAAGATACCTAGGGATTGGCAGAGAGCGTGTATAATTCCTTTATATAAAGGGAAGGGGGACAAAAGAGATTGTAAAAATTATAGAAGTGAATGGAGACGAATGGCTTTTGGGACCTGACGAGCTGTTAGAGTGTGAGCTGGGTAATATTTTGTGAAGGGATTCAGGGAAACTGGTTAGCTGGACTTGAGTCCTGGAAATGGGAAGTACAATGCCTGCACTTTAAAGGAGGGGTTTAGGATATTGGTTTATGATATTGGCCTCTGCAAAGACAGTACGTACAGTGATTATGTATGAGTGATGGTGAAAGTGTTGAATGATGATAAAAGTTTTTTTCTTTCTTTTTGGGTTTTTCTTTCTTTTTGGGTCACCCTGCCTCGGTGGGAAATGGCCAATAGTTAAAAAAAAAAATTATAAACTATATCCATGGGAAAGTGGAACAGAATTCTTCCTACGTAAGCTATGCATGTCGTAAGAGGTGACTAAAATGCCGGGAGCAAGGGGCTAGTAACCCATTCTCCTGTATACATTATGTACTAAATTTATAAAGAAAAACTTTTGTTTTTCTTTATGGGCCACCCTGCCTCGGTGGGATACGGCCGGTGCATTGAAAGAAAGAAAGAAAGAAAGAAAGAAATTATAAACTTACAGCAGTAACTGTGAATGCTTTTCACAATTACTGTTACATTCAGGGCCTTTATCCAGCCCTGAATGTTAAATATACCTTGCAAAAAATTTTAGAGAAAAATTTGCATAAAATAAACAGAGAATAAATTAGTGAGAGAAGTGAGATAAGAGGTAAAATAAAGTGAGTAGATGTAAACTAAAATAATACAAGTGATGGCTTCAGTTTGGTCAGTGTGCAGCACAGCCAATTTATTACTTTCTCTTCTACTGTTAAACATATTATCGCCCACTCAGACATAGATCACTCAAAAGAAAAATCACGGATAATTCAGTAGGCAGTTCTCTCCATATCTCCCAAATACAACCTCCTACAACATTTTATATAAGGGTATTAGTAATTTATTTTTCTTAGTTATTATTTTCTGAAATGCATTTATCCTTAGTGTATGGTCATTTCATAGTTGTGGTGAGTTCCTATATGTCTGCAACAATCTAGTATAGAATTGTGGGTTATTTTATAATGTTAATATGTTGAGGGGTCCAAGTATCTGTCATCAGTTGTGTTAGTGGTTCTGGGGATTATCTTCCCCAAGGTCTAGTCAATGATGCTGCTTCCCATATTTTTTTTTGCATTAATACAATATTTTTTCTTTGCTTTGGCTTTTTCAAATGCATTTATCTTTAGTTCATTTGATATGTGTGGTGAATTAACATGTTTGGCACTACAGTGGACCCCCGGTGTTCGTCCATTTTTCGTAACAGAATGCTGTTCAAGTGCCATTACCAATCGAATTTATTCCCTTAAGAAATAATGTAAAGTAGACTAGTCCCTTTTAGACCCCCAAAACTACACTTATAAAAGCATTTAAAAAAATACACTTACATAAAAGGGAGTGTTTTGAGCAGGACGAACACCGGGGGTCCACTGTATTTGGTAAGGAAATGTGGTTTTTATTTTTTTAGATGTTTATATGTACCGAGTGTGTCAGTTAATAAAGTTCGCTCAGCTCAGTAGGCCCACCTTAACCCCTTCCACACTCTTCAAATGTTTTAACCCTTTCAGGGTTATTGACGTACTAGTACGGCTTACGCCCTGGGGTTATTGACGTACTAGTACGGCTTACACCCTGGGGTTATTGACGTACTAGTACGCCTAAATTCTAGCGCCCTCAAATCAAGCAGAAATAGGCTGTTAGGCCTAGATGTGATAGAATGGGTCTGTGCGGTCAGTGTGCGCAGTATAAAAAAATTCCTGCACCACACAGTGCATAATGAGGAAAAAAAACTCTGACCGTATTTTTGGTTTAAAACAGTGACTTTGCAGTCTATTTTCGTATGGTATTTATTGATGTATTCTCGTTTTCTTGGTCTCATTTGATAGACTGGAAGATATATTACAGAAATAGAGATGTTTTTGATTGGTTTGACAAAGACAAGTACCTTGAAATTGAGCTCAAAGTAGCGAAAATGTTCGATTTTTGACGATGTTCAAGAGTAAACAAATCACACCATGCATCCAATACACATCAACTGGCGAGTCTAATATTCATGCACAAGTGCTCTAATATTATTTATACAATTTATACAATGATGCAGTTGTATACATAACAGTAAATCTTCTATTTTTTTGTGAGAATAAAAATTCAAAATGAAAAGCAAAAGTAATGTAAGAGGGGCCTGGAAACGTGACTAATGAACAGAGAAGTCGTTATTTTAGTGCCAGGAATGTCTGCCTTGTTTATTCTGGACCCTATTTTGAAATTGGCATCGTTTGAAATTTGTGTGAAATTGGCCAAATTGCCATTTTCTGACCACTATTTTGGGTAGTTGTAATAGGTAAATAGGCGGTTTCTTGTACTCAATCGATAGAAGAAATGGAGTTCTAGCAAAATAGCTATAATTTTAGTTGCCTGAAACATTGGAATTTGCCGAAAATAGGGCTCAAAGTGGGCGAAATCGCCGATGCGTAAGTGTCATGGCTGCCGCTAACTTCGCGAAAGCATAATTCCGTTAGATTTCGATCAAATTTCATAATTTTTGTGGCGTTATGATCGGAAAAAGATTTTCTATCATTTCATAAGAAAAAATAATTTTTTTTTTTTTTAAATTCTTGGACCCTGAGAACGAGTTTCGGAGACCCCCCTTGGACCCTGAAAAGGTTAAGTAGCAACTAATGAGATAAAAGATACTCTAACAGTAATTTTTACCTAGCAAAATACAAAAAAAATAAAATGGTTTGGTAAATTTAGCGGTGTTTGAAACATAACTCTTTGTTTTTTACTATGTTCTTCACTTCATATAAAGCTAATTTTCACGCAGTACCAATTTTCAAGAACTTATCCTGCACCTTATCAGAGGGTTTGCCGTACCTCCCATTCTCCAGACACTGTATGGCCCCCTATGAAGTTAGTGTCGAACTGTACAAATTATAAAGCTTACGTGTTTACAATCTGAAAAGCAGTTTGCATGGTAATCTGACTAATTTTGAGTGCTGTATTAATAAATTAAGATAATGGTGTAATGTATAATATAGTAGTGTATCTACCCTTACCTGGTGTGTGTCACTCCTCTGCTCTTGAATACAATCTGAGGCATATCCCAGGCTAGGACCATCTCAACCATTCCTGAGCTATTTGCACTAATACTACATTTTCCACAAACTCCAACTGCTCTTTCTTCACCCTTTCCTATGAAGCACAAGGAAAATTAAAATCATTTACACAAAACACAATAACACATACACTCTACAACTAAACACAAAACTCAACAATACCATGTTTATAAAGCTAGTTTACTATCTGTTGGCACTGAATCTAATAATGAACCTGTGGCTGTGACTTTATATTCGATACAGCTATAGTAAAAATCTATCATATCCAGTGTTCCAATAACCAGCAACTTCTGATATCCATTTCCTGTATGTATGGCAACTACAGTTCAAAAACAGAAATAATAACAGTATATGGGTCGCTGATGTGGGTTAAGAATATGGAAAAATAGATATAAATGCTGTATAATACAATTCTTTATTGACTATATCTCTCTCACACAGTGGTCTAATTTCTTAAGTCACAAACAGATCTATTTGTGACTTGATAAAGACCACTGTGTGGGTAAAACAGTAAATAAAGGAATGACATCTAAACGGTCATATCTGGGCATTTTTGCAAAGACAGTGATTATAGTATGTAGATGATGGTGATGGTGTTGAATGATGGTGAAAGTGTTTCTTTCTTTTTTTGGGTCAACCTGCCTCAGTGGAAGGCAGCTGACGTGTTGAAAAAAAAATTATACTCAATTTTATGATGGTATTTTATACTAATTACCTCCATTGGGATAAGGATATGTTGAGGCTGTTGTGAAGGTGGGATGTGATTACTTACAGTATTTTTAGCCACAATTTATGGTGATGTTGAAATGTACATTGTAGAGAAAAATGATGGACATCAGTATCCAAGCACCGTCTCAGAGATGACATTACTGGGCATGGTAGATTTTACTCTATAAGCTAGTATTAATTATATTTCCCTGGAATACTTTGTATCTATTCTTATCTATGCACATACTGACCACTTCATTGTTTTCAGCTGAAAAAATTACAAATACCATACTTACTGTAAAAATAAATACACAGATTGAAGTAATAATAATAATAACTTTTACCAAGAGTGTTGCTATGAAACAAGATGTCATTTACAATTTACATTCCGGGTGCATAGATAAATGACGAGAAACAAATTTATGGTAGATGAGGCAGGTATAGATTTTTATACATGGTAGAACACAGAAAGCAGCACAAACCTTCTGAACTTTGTGGGCTGTGCTAGTTATAAAGAAGCATACGAGTGGAGATAAATTGCATAAAATACCGACATGATAGACAAATACACAAATGCACTATAATGCTATCCTTTACCGACTATATTTTGCCCACACAGAGGGGTTTATTATATACAGATAAAATCACAAACACATCTGATCTGTTTGTTACCTGACAAAGCCCACCATGTGAAAAAAACATTGTCAATAAAGGACCGCATTACACTGCGCACCTTCGGCAAGACAGTGGTAGTGTAAATGATGGTGAAAGTGTTTTTTTTTCTGGGTCACCCTGCCTCAGTAGGAGATGGCCAAAGTATTAAGAAAATATTATACTTCATTTGTGTTTATTTTTCCAAGCATACAAGCACCAAAAGCTGCTGTTTAATCACTCATCTCTATGACAAGAAGCCCATACTAGCCTAACACCACTTACCTAGTTAAAACCTGGAATAATTTAAAAAATGCAATCATTTAAATTACTTCAAGAATAAGTCAGCATACAATGGCTGGAACAAATCACAACTAACCCACAAAATGGAAGTGGACACTGAATGCTTTGGTCTGTCTCACACAATGATAACAGCCCAGGATGAACTGAAACTGGACTTAAGTTGCCATTTCCAACTTGTTAGTAGTACAGTGGTACCTCGAGTTACGATATTTTTTCGTTCGAGAATGCTGTTCAAGTGCCATTACCAAACGAATTTATCCCCATAAGGAATAATGTAAAATAGACTAGTCCTTTTACACCCCCAAAAATATACTTACAAAAGCATTAAAAAAAATAAACTTACATAAAAGGGCGATTTTGGGGACCATCGTAACTCGAGGTACCACTGTAAATCATTTCATGTAAGATGCTGTATGTCCTAAGAAAACTATCATTAATTAAGAGGGTAAATGCTTCAGTGAGCATTTCAGTCACCCACTGGATGCTGAAACATATGTTAAAATTTTTTACATGCTGACTTGGATATTACATCAGTGAAGCTGAAACCATTACTTGCACTGAGACTCAAAAGCATGTAGAGATGATGATAATGACTTTCCACACATATTAAAAAGTATGAACACAAAAAGCAAATGCATAAGTAAAAGAAATGAGAAAAAAAGATAAACAGCAGTCACCATAAATACGATGGTAGTAGGTTGGTAGACAGCAACCACCCAGGGAGGTACTACCATCCTGCCAAGTGACTGTGAAACAGAAACCTGAAACTGTTTTACATGATGGTAGGATTGCTGGTGTCGTTTTTCTGTCTCATAAACATGCAAGATTTCAGGTACGTCTTGCTACTTCTACTTACACTTAGGTCACACTACGCAAACATGTACACGTTTATGTATACACACTCATCTGAGTTTTCTTTGATTTTATCTTAATAGTTCTTGTTCTTATTGCTTTTCCCTTTCATATCCATGGGGAAGTGGAATAAGAATCTTTCCTCCGTAAGCCATGCGTGTTGTAAAAGTCAACTAAAATGCCGGGAACAATGGGCTAGTAACCCCTTTCCCTGTATAGCTTACTAAAAAGAAGAAGAAGAAAACCGTCAAAGTGGGATGTTTGAATGTGCGTGGATGTTGTGCGAATGATAAGAAAGAGATGATTTTAGATGTTATGAATGAAAAGAAGCTGGATGTCCTGGCTTTAAGTGAGACAAAGCTGAAGGGGGTAGGAGAGTTTCAGTGGGGAGAAATAAATGGGATTAGATCAGGGGTTTCAAATAGAGTTAGAGCAAAAGAAGGAGTGGCAATAATGTTGAATGATCAGTTATGGCAGGTAAAGAAGGAATATAAATGTATAAATTCAAGGATTATGTGGAGTAAAATAAAGGTTGGATGTGAAAAGTGGGTTATAGTAAGTGTTTATGCACCTGGAGAAGAAAGAAGTGTAGAGGAAAGAGAGAGATTTTGGGAAATGTTGAGTGTGTGGGGAGTTTTGAACCAAGTGAGAGAGTAATTGTGGTTGGGGATCTTAATGCTAAAGTGGGTAAAAATGTTGTGGATGGAGTAGTAGGTAAATTTGGGGTGCCAGGGGTAAATGTAAATGGGGAACCATTAATTGAGCTATGTGTAGAAAGAGGTTTGGTAATAAGTAATACATATTTTATGAAAAAGAGGATAAATAAATATACAAGGTATGATATAGCACGTAAGGAAAGTAGTTTGTTGGATTATGTATTGGTGGATAAAAGGTTGATGAGTAGGCTTCAGGATGTACATGTTTATAGAGGGGCAACGGATATATCAGATCATTATTTGGTTGTAGCTACAGTTAGAGTAAAAGGTAGATGGGACAAAAAGAAAATGGCAACAGCAAGTAAGAGAGAGGTAAAAGTGTATAAACTAAGGGAGGAGGAAGTTAGGGTGAGATATAAGCAACTATTGGCAGAAAGGTGGGCTAGTGCAAGTAGGAGTAGTGGGGGGGTTGAAGAGAGTTGGGATAGTTTTAAAAATGCAGTATTAGAATGTGGGGCAAAAGTTTGTGGCTATAGGAGGGTGGGTGCAGGAGGAAAGAGGAGTGAGTGGTGGAATGAAGAAGTAAAGGGTGTGATAAAAGAGAAAAGGGTAGCTTATGAGAGGTTTTTACAGAACAGAAGTGTTAATAGAAGAGCAGAGTATATGGAGAGTAAAAGAAAGGTGAAGAGAGTGGTGAGAGAGTGCAAAAGAAGAGCGGATGAAAGAATGGGAGAGGCTCTGTCAAGAAATTTTGCTGAAAACAAGAAAAATTTTGGAGTGAGATAAACATGGTAAGAAAGCCTAGGGAACGAATGGATTTGTCAGTTAAAAACAGAGTAGGGAGTTAGTAGATGGGGAGCTGGAGGTATTGGGTAGATGGCGGGAATATTTTGAGGAACTTTTAAATGTCGATGAAAAGAGGGAGGCGGTAATTTCATGTACTGGTCAGGGAGGTACAACATCGTTTAGGAGTGAAGAAGAGCAGGATGTGAGTGTGGGGGAGGTGCGTGAGGCATTACGTAGAATGAAAGGGTAAAGCAGCTGGAATTAACGGAATCATGACAGAAATGTTAAAAGCAGGGGGATATAGTGCTGGAGTGGTTGGTATTTTTGTTTAATAAATGTATGAAAGAGGGAAGGTACCTAGGGATTGGCAGAGAGCATGTATAGTTCCTTTATATAAAGGGAAGGGGGATAAAAGAGAGTGTAAAAATTATAGGGGAATAAGTTTACTGAGTATACCAGGTAAAGTGTATGGCAGGGTTATTATTGAAAGAATTAGAGGTAAGACAGAGAGTAGGATTGCAGATGAGCAAGGAGGCTTTAGAGTGGGTAGGGGATGTGTAGATCAAGTGTTTACAGTGAAGCATATATGTGAACAGTATTTAGATAAAGGTAGAGAAGTTTTTATTGCATTTATGGATTTAGAAAAGGCATATGATAGAGTGGATAGGGGAGCAATGTGGCAAATGTTGCAAGTGTATGGAATAGGTAGTAAGTTACTGAAGGCTGTAAAGAGTTTTTATGAGGATAGTGAGGCTCAGGTTAGGGTGTGTAGGAGAGAGGAGATTACTTCCCGGTAAAAGTAGGTCTTAGACAGGGATGTGTAATGTCACCATGGTTGTTTAATATATTTATAGATGGGGTTGTAAAAGAAGTAAATGCTAGGGTGTTGGGGAGGGGTGGGATTAAATTATGGAGAATTAAATGCAAAATGGGAGTTGACACAGTTACTTTTTGCTGATGATACTGTGCTTATGGGAGATTCTAAAGAAAAGTTGCAAAGGTTAGTGGACGAGTTTGGGAGAGTGTGTAAAGGTAGAAAGTTAAAAGTGAACATAGATAAGAGTAAGGTGATGAGGGTATCAAACGATTTAAATAAAGAAAAATTGGATATCACATTGGAGAGAGGGATTATGGAAGAAGTAAATGTTTTCAGATATTTGGGAGTTGACGTGTCAGCGGATGGGTTTATGAAGGATGAGGTTAACCATAGAATTGATGAAGGAAAAAGGTGAGTGGTGCATTGAGGTATCTGTGGAGACAAAAACGTTATCCATGGAGGCAAAGAAGGGAATGTACGAAAGTATAGTGGTACCAACACTCTTATATGGGTGTGAAGCATGGGTTGCAAATGCTGCAGCGAGGAGGAGGCTAGAGGCAGTGGAGATGTCCTGTCTAAGGGCAATGTGTGGTGTAAATATTATGCAGAAAATTCGGAATGTGGAAATTAGGAGAAGGTGTGGAGTTACTAAAAGTATTTGTCAGAGGGCTGAAGAGGGGTTGTTGAGGTGGTTTGGTCATTTAGAGAGAATGGATCAAAGTAGAATGACTTGGAGAGCGTATAAATCTGTAGGGAAGGAAGGCGGGGTAGGGGTCGTCCTAGAAAAGGTTGGAGGGAAGGGTAAAGGAGGTTTTGTGGGCGAGGGCTTGGACTTCCAGCAAGCATGTGTGAGCGTGTTAGATAGGAGTGAATGGAGACGAATGGTTTTTGGGACATGACGATCTGTTGGAGTGTGAGCAGGGTAACATTTTGTGAAGGGATTCAGGGAAACCAGTTAATTGATTTAGTTGGACTTGAGTCCTGGAAATGGGAAGTACAATGCCTGCACTTTAAAGGAGGGGTCTGAGATAGTGACAGCTGGGAGGGACCTTTCTCAACTGTCGTATCTGAGCTCCTCTGCAAAGACAGTGATTATGTATGAGTGTGGTGAAAGTGTTGAATGATGATGAAAGTATTTTCTTTTTGGGGATTTTCTTTCTTTTTGGGTCACCCTGCCTCGGTGGGAGACGGCCGACTTGTTGAAAAAAAAAAAAAATGAAGTAGAGAAAGAATTGATGCAGCAGTGTGAATAAGAGAAAAAATACTCAACGTGGCAGCATGGAATATTTCCGTGATCAAATGAGGTCAAAAGGATTAGAACATTATGCAGTATACTGTGGACCCCCGGATTTCGTCAATAATTCTTTCCAGAATGCTGTTCGAGTGCCGTTACTGAACAAATTTGTTCCCATAGGGATGAATGTAAATTAGATTAGTCCGTTTCAGACCCCCAAAAATACTCTTACAAAAGCACTTACAAAATACACTTACATAATTGTTCAAGTTGGGAGCTGTACGAAATCCGGGGGTCCACTGTACTATATTATAATCCAAGTAAGACAGAGTATTCCAAATTATGCAGATGGAATACATTTGTTAGCAGATGTGACTAAGCTCAATTTAGGTGACCTATGGTCACTATTCTTATCTTATTTAATCTCACTGTTAGTGAGAAGAGATGATTGTAGAGGAGAGAGTGATTTTGGGAGATGTTAAGTGAGTGTGTAGGAACTTTTGAGCCAAGTAAGATAGTAATTGTGGTAGGGGACCTAAATGCTAAAGTAGGAGAAGCGTTTAGAGAGGGTGTGGTTTACCTGGAGTTTACCTGGACTTACCTGTAGGTAAGTTTGGGGTACCAGGTGTAAATGATAATGGGGAGCATTTGATTGAACTTTGTATAGAAAGGGGTTTGGTTATAGGTAACACACATTTTAAGAGAGAATGGATCAAAGTAGAATGACTTGGAGAGCATATAAATCTGTAGGGAAAGGAAGGCGGGGTAGGGGTCGTCCTAGAAAAGGTTGGAGGGAGGGGGTAAAGGAGGTTTTGTGGGCAAGGGGCTTGGACTTCCAGCAAGCATGTGTGAGCGTGTTAGATAGGAGTGATTGGAGACGAATGGTTTTTGGGACACGACGATCTGTTGGAGTGTGAGCAGGGTAACATTTTGTGAAGGGATTCAGGGAAACCAGTTAATTTGATTTAGTTGGACTTGAGTCCTGGAAATGGGAAGTACAATGCCTGCACTTTAAAGGAGGGGTCTGGGATAGTGACAGCTAGGAGGGACAATTCTCAGCTGTCGTATCTGAGCTCCTCTGCAAAGACAATGATTATGTATGAGTGTGGTGAAAGTGTTGAATGATGATGAAAGTATTTTCTTTTTGGGGATTTTCTTTCTTTTTGGGTCACCCTGCCTGGGTGGGAGACGGCCGACTTGTTGAAAAAAAAAATATATATATATATTTTAAGAAAAAGAGGATAAATAAGTAGTGGTACCCCGACTTACGATGGTCCCCAAACACACCCTTTTATGTAAGTTGATTTTTTTAAATGCTTTTGTAAGTGTAATTTTGGGGGTCTAAAAGGACTAGTCTATTTTACATCATTTCTTATGGAGATAAATTCGTTTGGTAATGGCACTTGAACAGCATTCTGGAATGAAAAAATATCGTAAGTCGGGGTACCACTGTATACAAGATATGATGTAGGGCGAAATGACAGTAGTTTGTTGGACTACATATTGGTAGATAAAAGACTGTTGGATAGACTTCAGGATGTACATGTTTATAGAGGGGCCACAGATATATCAGATAACTTTTTAATTGTAGCTACAGTGAGAGCAAAAGGTAGATGGGATACAAGGAGAATGGAAACAGCAAGTAAAAGAGAAGTGAAGATTTATAAACTAAAGGAGGAGGCGGTTAGGGTAAGATATAAACAACTGTTGGATGACAGATGGGCTAGTGAGAGTATAGGCAATGGGGTAGAAGAGGTTTGGGGTAAGTTTAAGAATATAGTGTTAAGAGTGTTCAGCAGAAGTTTGTGGTTACAGGAAAGTGGGTGTGGGAGGGAAGAGCGATTGGTGGAATGATGATGTAAAGAGAGTAGTAAGAGAGAAAAAGTTAGCATATGAGAGGTTTTTACAAAGTAGAAGTGATGCAAGGAGGGAGGAGTATATGGACAGAAAAAGAGAGGTTAAGAGAGTGGTGAAGCAATGTAAAAAGAGATCAAATGTGAGGGTGGGTGAGATGTTATCAACAAATTTTGTTGAAAATAAGAAAAAGCTTTGGAGTGAGATTAATAAGTTGAGAAAGCCTAGGGAAAGAATGGATTTGTCAGTTAAAAATAGGAGAGGAGTTATTTAATGGAGAGTTAGAGGTATCGGGAAGATGGAGGGAATATTTTGAGGAATTGTTAAATGTTCATGAAGATAGGGAAGCTGTGATTTTGTGTATAAGGCAAGGAGGAATAACATCTTATAGGAGTGAGGAAGAACCAGTTGTGAGTGTGGGGGGAAGTTCGTGAAGCAGTGAGTAGAATGAAAGGGGGTAAAGCAGCTGGGATTGATGGGATAAAGATAGTAATATTAAAGGCAGGTGGGGATATAGTTTTGGAGTGGTTAGTGTTTTTATTTAATAAATTTATGGAAGAGGGTAAGGTACCTAGGAATTGGCAGAGAGCATGCATAGTTCCTTTGTATAAAGGCAAAGGGGACAAAAGAGAGTGTAAAAATTATAGGGGAATAAGTCTGTTCTAGGTAGTAGGTTGGTAGACAGCAACTGCCCAGGGAGGTACTACCGTCCTGCCAAGTGAGTGTAAAACAAAAGCCTGTAATTGTTTTACATGATGGTAGGATTGTTGGTGTCTTCTTTCTGTCTCATAATCATGCAAGATTTCAGGTATGTCTTGCTGTCTGAGAAGTAAGCCACGTGAGTTCAGTTCACACATTTTACCGCCCTTGTAATCCAGTGTATTGCTGTTCTGAGTGACAATACCATCCCTGTGGTATCCTGGGTTATTCAAGCCACCCTGGGTTAAATTACCGTGTGTTTTATAAACGGCGTAAGCCACAGGCGCGCGGGAAGCGGTGTAGGCCTACTACACCCAGCCCCCACTACCCCTCCACCACCCACGCTAAGGCAGGCACCATTAACTACGTGTCTCCACCACCCACACAAAGCATTAAGTGTGGATTATTTCACCCTTAACTGGGTCCTGCAAGCAGTTTATTGGCTACGAACCGGGTCGAGCGTCCTGAGTGTGTTTCTTCTGAACTATTTGTGCCAACTTTATAAAGCCTAGGGTTCGTAGTTCATCGGTTTATGCACATTACTTCAAATTATCAACGAGTGGACCAGACGTAAACATCCTTCACCATCACCACCACACTACACCACGCTTCAGTTAATGTTTTCCATCCTAGAGACAATTACTGTGTTGTTGTTTTATTTTTCAGATAATCTAAAGACAATTTCGTGTGTTGAGACAATTTTGCCAGTTGAAATTTTGAGTTATCCTGGGAAGTGTTCTGTGTTAAATTAATTACTTACATTAATTTTTATTTCACTAGTATTGTCTCTTGTTAATTATTGCGTTATAATTTCTGTGAGTTTCGTTGTGTTACCAAGTTTGCAGTAAGTACAGTTTTGTTAAAGTTATCTACTGTTCCAATATTCCACCAAGTAGTAATTTTAAAAGATTTTAAATTTTCCCCCAGCATTGTCCATGTGTTGCTTAATTTTTTTTCCCTTGTTAATTGTGTTTCACCAAGTGTTCTATCCCAGAGTTATCATTTTTTTTTATTCATTTACCCTTGTTTGTTAATGTTAATTGTGTAATTAATTAATTTTGCTTGCCCCAGTAATTACATATTGTTTCTCCTCCAAGCAATTTTTAACCTTTTACCAGTAATATTCCCTGCTAATTCTTATGTGTTGCAGTCAGTGTAATTCTTCCCATTGCACCCAATATTGTTTTGTGTACTTGTTCTTTTTTGTATAGTGCTAATGTGCCTTCATTTTGCAGACTAGAGAAATAATTTACTGAAGATATTATTTTGCTCCAATAAATATATACAGTGGTACCTCGAGTTACGATGGTCCCCAAAATCGCCCTTTTATGTAAGTTTATTTTTTTAAATGCTTTTGTAAGTATATTTTTGGGGGCGTAAAAGGACTAGTCTATTTTACATTATTCCTTATGGGGATAAATTCGTTTGGTAATGGCACTTGAACAGCATTTTCGAACGAAAAAATATCGTAACTCGAGGTACCACTGTATATATTTATAGTCAACAAGAGCATGACTTTCTTTACAAAGTAATTCATCAATCATGTGCCTTTGATGAGTATACTTCAGTTCTGTAAGTGTTTAATAACCTTTTTGTCATTAATTTTCATTTGTTTTCATGTGTTGTTGAACAAATTCACTCTTAAGTTTGTTTAAAGTCAGTGTTCTTAGTAAATTGTTTAGTAACTGTTTCATTGAGTTACCTTGCTTTGCTTGCAATTAAGAGTAAGAGTGTTCAAACTATTTTATTTCTAATATCTTTGTGTTGTGTGCAAATAATTTACCCCAGTGTGATTTTTATCAATCAATCATTCCTGAAATGGATTTTGTGTAAATTAAATTCCCCAGTATTCACCTTGTTTTTATCAATTTTGTTGTGTTTAATTGCTCTAGTAACTTGTCATTTCCTAAGAGTAATAAGTAATATTCCAGTGAACTTTCTAAGTGATTCAAGCAGTAAAGTTACTTTAATTTATTGCCAGTGAATAATTCTATTGAATTGTTTTATCAGATTGTTGCTATTGCCATAACGATTATTGAATTCTTTTAATTAGTTGTGCATTTAATTCTTTTTATTGTGTTGCAATTTTGTTGATATTTAAAAGAAAAGAAAACTCATTTTGCAGTTAATCCAAGTTAAAGCTAGAGTGTTTTATCTTAGTGTGTTGAATTTTCTTGCCAAGTCAATTTCCAGTGAGTTATCTTTTCTTTAGTGTTATTGTGCAATTATCCGTGTTACTTATGCAGAATAGTTAATAATTACTACCAGTTAAGCTATATTGTGCTGTATACTTGTGTTAATTTTGCTTTCATTTAAATACTTGTTCTTTTGCTCGAAGTCATGTCTCTAGTAAATTCAAGTGATAACTATGTGTTTTCTGCCAGTCAAGGCAATGAAGCTCAAGTAACCATGTGCGATAATACTGTGTGTACTGCTATTCAGAGCCATAATGATAATGAATCTGTGAAAAGTTCTCATAGTCCCTTACTGACTGATAGAAAGTCTCTAGCCTTTGAACAATGTGTTTGTTCTCCCAGCTTGTATCAGAGAATTGCCAGAGTGATGCGGAATGTGAAGTTCAGATTAGTTCTTGTAGAAAGTATGTGTTTTAATTGTTAACGTTGCCGAGCGGTAAGGCACTAGTAATAGTACTGTCACTCCTGTCTGGAATCCAGCCGCTACAATATCTTGCATGCAAGATAGCGTTCAGATGCCTAGGGTGCCGGAGGTATCCCGGACCGCCTTGAGTACTGAGTCTATCCTTGCAATGTTGCTAGTTCAAGTAGTAGTTCCTCTCCAGGGGACGCTTTGTTGAAGAAAGACTATTTGAATGAGTTATAGCATCTCTCGCTGATGCAAAAGTAATTTCAGAAAGCCGTTTCTGTTGCTAGTGTATTCGCTAGAGTGCCAGTTGTTGTCCCTCGTGTTCCAGGTAGTGATCTTTCCAGTTGACAGTAAGCCTTTGCAGAGTAAAGTGTCGTGTGTCGAGTAATTATTACCTGCAGTAAGAGATAGTGAGAGCCGTTCTCCTTTGCTCATACTTTGTGTCATTGAGCTAACTATTTCAACCGGGGAGAGATCCATCCACTCCACCGAGCCTGTTCATTCCTTCAGTAGGAAAGCAATTATAAGTTAATCAACACCGAGTCTGTTCCTTCCTTCAGTAGGAAAGTGATCATAAGTCGGGAGCTAAAGATAGAAAATCAGAAAATCCAGACTAGAACTGACATTATTGACTGTGTGTTTTGTTATCAGATTTCTAGTATCTAGTAAGATTTTTGTGTGTTCAAGTTCTCTCCGAGTTCTGAGTTTTAACAGTATAACCCGTGTGCGGCGAGTTTATCTTTCCTGTTAAAACTTCTTCCCTGTAAATATTTATTCTTCCTCAGAAGCCGTAGAGTGCATGAATACACATCGATTGATCGATCAAATTTGCAAATTGTAATTGTAATATATATAATCCATTATATCTAGATCCTTTTATAATTCTCTTAAGTACCATTAACTCAAGAAGTGCGATAGTAAGATTAATCTTGATTAGTTCTAAGTTATAATGTGTTTGCTATTGTATAGATTCACCCAGTGCCACCTGTCTGTTCAGCCTATAGAGTTGTCTAGTATGCCGAGACGTCATACGATAACATGGCCGAGCTGTCGTGTCAGTATTATATATACACTTGTGTAGTGTATCAACATTCATCTTAAGTTATACAGCTGGTCCCTTTGCGTGTGACGTCACGATACCCGCTGACGTCAGAGGCTCAGCGCATGTGCGTAGCCACGCATAGGCGGGGACTCTCACAAGTCATAGACCTACAAGCTGAACGGACGGGGGCTGGGATCTCTCCTCACAGACTGTAAATATATCGTAACCATCCTTACAAGGAGTGTCTTTGACAACCTATATATCTCTCCCAAGACCCACACAATACTTCTACTTACACTTAGGTCACACTACACATTCATGTACAAGCATATACACACCCCTCTGGGTTTTCTTCTATTTTCTTACTAGTTCTTGTTCTTATTTCCTCTTATCTCCATGGGGAAGTGGAACAGAATTCTTCCTCCGTAAGCCACGCGTGTCGTAAGAGTCGACTAAAATGCCGAGAGCAGGGGGCTAGTAACCCCTTCTCCTGTATATATTACTAAAGTTAAAAAGAGAAACTTTTGTTTTTCTATTTGGGCCACCCCGCCTTGGTGGGAAACGGCAGACTTGTTGAAAGAAAAAGTCTGTTGAGTATACCTGGTAAAGTGTGTGGTGGAGTTATTATTTCCCAGTAAAAGATTATTTCCCAGTAAAAGTAGGCCTTAGACAGAGATGTGTGATGTCACCATGGTTGTTCAATATATTTATAGATGGAGTTGTAAGAGAAGTGAATGCTTGGGTGTTGGCAAGAGGTGTGAGGTTAGAAGATAAAGAATCTAACACAAAGAGGGAGTTGTCACAGTTGCTTTTTGCTGATGACACTGTGCTTTTGGGGGATTCTGAAGAGAAGCTGCAGAGGTTGGTGGATGAGTTTGGTAGGGTATGTAAAAGAAGGAAATTAAAAGTGAATATAGGAAAGAGTAAGGTGATGAGGATAACAAAAAAATTAGGTAACGGAAGATTGGGTATCAGATTGGAGGGAAAGAGTATGGAGGAGGTGAATGTGTTCAGATATTTGGGAGTGGATGTGTCAGCAGATGGGTCTATGAAGGATGAGGTGAATCATAGAATTAACAAGGGGAAAAAGGTGAGTGGTGCACTGAGGAGTCTGTGGAGATAGAAAACTTTATCCACGAAAGCAAAGAGGGGAATGTATAAGAGTATAGTTATACCAATGCTCTTGTATGGGTGTGAGGCATGGGTTGTGAATGTTGCAACAAGGAGAAGGCTGGAGGTAGTGGAGATGTCATGTCTGAGGGCAATGTGTGGTGTGAATATAATGCAGAGAATCTGTAGTTTGGAGATTAGGAGGTGGTGTGGGATTACCAAAACTATTATCCAGATGGCTGAGGAGGGGTTATTGAGATGGTTTGGACATGTAGAGAGGATGAAACAAAATAGAATGACTTCGAGTGTGTATAAATCTGCAGTGGAGGGAAAGTGGGGTAGGGATCGGCCTAGAAAAGGTAGGAGGGAGGGGGTAAAGGAGGTTTTGTGTGTGAGAGGCTTGGACTTCCAGCAAGCGTGCGTGAGCGTGTTAGAGAGGAGCGAATGAAGACAAATGGTTTTTAGGACTTGACGTGCTGTTAGTGTGAGCAAGGTAACATTTATGAAGGGTTTCAGGTAAACCCGCAGGCCGGACTTGATTCCTGGAGATGGGAAGTACAGTGCTGACACTGTTAATGTTGCAGTTTTGTAGCTGTAGTGTAAGCACGCCTCTGGCAAGACAGTGATGGAGTGAGTGATGATGAAATTTTTTCTTTTTCAGGCCACCCTGCCTTGGTGGGAAACAGTCGATGTGTTAATAAAAAAAAAAAATGTTAGTGAATTAGCATTTATTTTGTAACGGTCATCAGAACAGTAATATAAAATATAAGTACAGTAATGGTTCTTGTACATTTCAAATGTGATGTCTGCTTACTTTTGACAAGACAACTATTGAATGAATAATAGTGAATGTGTTCTCTCTCATTGGGTCACCCTACCTTGGTGGGTGACAGATGGTGCATTTTTTTTTTTTACAAATATTAAAATCCTACTTGTTTTGGTTAATGGTATATCACTGGGGTCCAACTCTCCATCCTGCTTCAGATCATTCCAAATTGTGTCTCCTGGTCCAAGAGGGTCAAATCCAGGACAGTTGGACACTGATACTCCTGTCTGTAGGCAAGAATGAGTCTGTGATTCATCTACATTTTCTAGAGTGCATACAAAAAAAGCAGACATACACCAGAGTCAAATTGATAATCAAACAATCAGCCGCACAAAGGATATTTATTGATCTAACAATGAATTAAAAAGTGTGGAATGTAGTGATATTTGCCTCTGACAAGTGTGCAGTGTGCTTCTACAACAATGGATATTAGAGAAATGGTTCTGAGAACTGACAAGTTGATAAATTACACACATGTAACACTTGGGTATCTTGTTGCACATGTGTCTAATTTATCAACACTGGATATTCTACACTGTAATGTAAACAACTCACTACTATTGCTCCTGACTCAATAAATGGCTCATCATTACTGCAACTTTCTTAGCAAGCTGATACTAGTGCCTAGTCCATGGACATATTATGTGCCTCTGGAATCTTGGGACTGCCACCAGCAAGATGGGTAAGGACTGCATAATAAAATTATCAAACTAGCTTAAACCTGACAAGTGTCGACAAAAGTACATAATAATTTTTAAGTTAAAACAGCTGCCATAGAGGAAATGGTTGATGACCCTGTAGAAAAGGGATGCAAAACCTTTTCAGTCGCCAAACATTCCACCGAATATCATGGAAGTGTAACAAGTTAGCAGGATGTAACGTAAATAGTTTAGAGAATGAACAAGTTGGAGAATGAGACACTTATGCAATGATACTTTTCTCAAAACTGATGGACTGAACATATTAACTCCAGGCTGATTACCTCAAACTCCTCCTCATCTTCCACTGTTCTTCTCTGTAATGGACTGAAGAAGCCACTGGCTGGTGAAACTTTTCCGTAATAAAGATTTCCAAATATTGCACTAGTGTCTCATTCTTCAAGTTGTCAGGAATTTAATAATCCTTTATACAAGACACTGAAGGGAACAATTGTGCCACTCAAGAGCTGCATGCTGCCCACTGGCTGCAGGTCATGTCTCCCTTCTGTAGGGTATGAATGATTTTTAATTTTATGCTAAGCATGAAAATCTACAAGGCATGTTTGAAGCTTTGATCTGACAAATCAAAATCACTTAAGAATAAGGCACACTGTTCTTATTTGAAGCAAACACATTATCCATTTGATCATGCATGTTCTTGCCATGTATTTCTATCTTTTTTCTACTTCCACAAATATACTATATGAAATGAAAATATGAACAAATATACAGTAATATTTTAAGACTGGTAAGAACTGAAGAGGGAGGATATACCATTGGAATATAAATCCCTTGGCCTTAAAGGTTTGTATATGCAAATGTATTTTGGTGAATGAATTCAGAAAATATTTAGCATTAATAAAATTCACCAGTGTAGAAAGCATAAAAAAAAAATCTAAAAAAATCAGAGTTCCCAGGGAAAACAAACCATCAGAGATAAACAAATGCTTGAACATACTACTGTGAAAAACCAAACATTCTGGCATTCAGCATTATTTTTTGAGCACTCCAAATTTATCAAATAAAAAGAAAGAAATGCAAACTGTAAGAAACTAACCTGCTCCCTGATAGCTAAACAATAACGGAGATTAAGACTTCTAAGGGTTTGATGCAACACAATGCCTTTGACTCTAGTGTTTTCGTGTGCCTGTTCAAACACTTCACTCCAGCATTCCCCTAAAAAGTACATGAACCATTAACAAAAAATTACTCTGCAAAAGCAATGCAAAATTATAAAATAAAGTAATTGTGCATATAAAAACAGAGGGAGGGGGACTATTTCCCAGTAAAAGTGGGCCTTAGACAAGGATGTGTGATGTCACCGTGGTTGTTCAATATATTTATAGATGGGGTTGTAAGAGAAGTGAATGCGAGGGTCTTGGCAAGAGGTGTGGTGTTAAAAGATAAAGAATCAAATACAAAGTGGGAGTTGTCACAGTTGGTTTTTGCTGATGACACTGTGCTTTTGGGAGATTCTGAAGATAAGTTGCAGAGGTTGGTGGATGAATTTGGTAGGGTGTGTAAAAGAAGAAAATTGAAAGTGAATATAGGAAAGAGTAAGCTGATGAGAATAACAAAAAGATTAGGTGACGAAAGAGTGGATATCAGATTTGAGGGAGAGAGTATGGAGGAGGTGAATGTATTCAGATATTTGGGAGTGGACATGTCAGCAGATGGGTCTATGAAGGATGAGGTGAATCATAGAATTGATGAGGGGAAAAGGGTGAGTGGAGCACTTCGGAGTCTGTGGAGACAAAGAACCTTGTCCATGGAAGTAAAGAGGGGAATGTATGAGAGTATAGTTATACCAACACTCTTATATGGGTGTGAAGCATGGGTGATGAATGTTGCAATGAGGAGAAGGCTGGAGGCAGTGGAGATGTCATGTCTGAGGTCAATGTGTGGTGTGAATATATAATGCAGAGAATTCGGAGGAGGTGCGGGATTACCAAAACTATTATCCAGAGAGCTGAGGAGGGGTTGTTGAGGTGGTTCGGACATGTAGAGAGAATGGAACAAGACAGAATGACTTCGAGAGTGTATAAATCTGTAGTGGAGGGTAGGCAGGGTAGGGGTCGGCCTAGGAAAGGTTGGAGGGAGGGGGTAAAGGTTTTGTGTGCGAGGGGCTTGGACTTCCAGCAAGCATGTGTGAGCATATTTGATAGGAGTGAATGGAGACAAATGGTTTTTAATACTTGACGTGCTGTTGGAGTGTGAGCAAAGTAACATTTATGAAGGGATTCAGGGAAACCGGCAGGCCGGACTTGAGTCCAGGAGATGGGAAGTACAGTGTCTGCACTCTGAAGGAGGGGTGTTAATGTTGCAGTTTTATAACTGTAGTGTAAAGCACCCCTCTGGCAAGACAGTGATGGAGTGAATGATGATGAAAGTTTTTCTTTTTCGGGCCACCCTGCCTTGGTGGGAATCGGCCAATGTGTTAATAATAATAAAAAAAACAGAGACATGAATGTTACCTTGTTCACACTCCAACAGCATTTCAAGCCATAAAAAATACTTGTAACCCACTCTTGATTTAACATTCACACACAAGTCTGCTGGATGCTCAAGCCCCTAGTACTCAAAACCTTTGGCCCCTCCCTTCACTTCTTCCTAGAATGACCCCTATTATCCCTTCCTTCCATCCCAGATATTATTTACTCTCTTGAACATTGTATACTGCTCCATCCTTTCTTAATGACCAAAACCACTTCAACATTCCCTCCATAGCCCTTTTGAGTTATAATCTTTTTTTTTTATATATTTTACACAAATCGATTTTACAGGCTAAGAGCTGTAATCCTACCTCAGCTCATTTCAAAGCCCAGCCCTATCTGAGGTACACTACTGCCTCCCCAGGATGCAACCCATACCAGTTGGCTAACACCCAGGTACCTACTTGCTGCTAGGTGAACAGGAGCAGCAGGTGTAATTAAACATGCCCATTGTTTCCACCCGTACTGGGGATCGAACCCCAGACACTCAATGTGTGAGCTGAGTGCGCTACTAACTGAGCTACAGGACACCTACCTTTGACAACCCTACTTTACCTTCTAATTTCTATGCATTGAATTCTCTGCATAACATTTATGCCACACACTGCTCTCCAACATGACACCTCTACTCCCTCCAAGTAATACTCACCATTTTTATCTTCACTGCCTCCAGTGCCATTTTTGAAGGTAAATGTTATAGATACATCTCTTGGTTCAGCGTTATTATTCTCAATATTCCATACAAATACGCCAACAGGCAAGCAAGAATCCTGCAAAGGAATGATAAATAATTAAGAGATATTTCACAAAAAAATTACATCAGCTCAAAAGAAATACTATACAGCCTCTCCTCACTTAATGATGGAGTTCCGTTCCAAATACCGCGTCGGTAAATGAATCTGTCGCTAAACGAGGAGCATGCTATAATGGTAGTGGGTTTATGTTAACCATCTTTGATACTGCTTTAATGTCACCCTTGCACCATTTATAACATTTTTAGTATACGTATGTATTTTTAAATGTTTATACAGTAGTGTACTGTACATTGTAATAAACAGTATAGAGGAAATCAGCTCTAATATACGTACATTATTTAGGTGTGCATACTGGTCAGAGAGCCTGTTGTAAGTCCGAGTTTTTGGTAAATGAGTACGTCGCTAAGTGAAGAGAGGCTGTAATGTGTTTGTGTTTTAAAAGGACAATAAAGGCATTTAATTTATATAACTGAGTCATTAATATTTTGAAAAGGTTCAAGTAATCCTACTTATAATTTTAAGTGTAATAATCTTTTCTTAATTATAAATAGTACCATAATCTTGTTATCCTTAATCATTATTTCAATATTTTCTCTTATAGAAGCTTGTCATATTGACTTGCAAATGTGAAAAACTGTTCATAACTTAAATTAGTGGGAATTTAGAGACTGAACACCCAACAGACTTGTGTGAACACGTTAGATTAGAGTAAGTGATGAATAGAGGTTTGTATGGCTTGACATGCTGTTGGAGTGTAAGCAAGGTAATATTTATGAAGGAATTCAGGAAAACCATTTAGCCAGACTTGAGTCCTGGTGGTGGAAAATATAATGCCTGCATTGTGAAGAAGTGAGGATGTTGCAATTTGGAGGGTCAGGTGAGCTATGATGTCAGTATATATCTAGCAAAACAGGGATTGAATGAGTGATGAAGAATCTTTTTCCTTATTTTGGGGTAAGGTCAGCCTACTTTGGTGGGAGATGTCTGGTGTGCTAAATTTTTTTAAAACTTTCCTAGCATGTATTATCAAAAGGAAGATTTCCTAAGACCATCAACAAGAAGAACAAGAGACCACAGCAACAGTATAAACTAAGAGGTCCCTAAAGAACATTAGAAATTTTTCCTTAGCAGAGTAATAGAACAGTGGAATGGGTTACAAGATGAGGTAGTAAACACTACAATGACTGAAATCTTTAAAATATTAAATGACAAATTAAATATCGAAAACAAAACACAATGTGTTTAGTTTTACTCCAGTAGCAACAAATTGGTAATTATAACTTTCGTTTTTATTTTTGGACCGCCCTGCTTCGGTGGGATATGGGCAGTTTATTGATTTTTTTTTTTTTAAACTACGCATCATTTAACAATAACAGTGCATATACAATATTAATAATAGTAATCAACACAATTATTTCATTCATAAGGGGAGTACTAAACCTGTAGGAGCCCTACAGCACCTAGGGAATGGGCAGTAATCAGGTTTGACCCCAAGGAATGGGAGGTCAGGTCCAATTCCCTGGATCAAGAGCCTCTCACCAGTAACAGGAAACCTGTGAGGGAATCAGCACACGAACTCTAATATTAACCTTATAATTGTGAGGTATAACGGGTGAAATTTGTCGACAAATCAATCTGATACTCTGCTCCTTAATGTTGTAGACTGTCCATGAGCGAGGGTAGAGTCCACAGTAGAGGCCATCAGCACCGCTGAAGCCCCAGTCCCATGATCCCAATCCCTTTTTGGATTTACTGAAAAAGTAATAAAATATCTTTTATCTGTTAAGGAATCTGGGGATCATAGCATCCACAGCCCAATCTCAGAAATAGGAAAAGAAATATTACAGGAATTAGAACTACAGTGGTACCCCGACTTACGATATTTTTTCATTCAAGAATGCTGTTCAAGTGCCATTACCAAACAAATTTATCCCCATAAGGAATGATGTAAAATAGACTAGTCCTTTTAGACCCCCCAAAATTACACTTACAAAAGCATTTAAAAAAATAAACTTACATAAAAGGGCGAGTTTGGGGACCATCGTAAGTCGGGGTACCACTGTATTAAGAAACCTACAAAAAAATAAAGATAAGTGAATACTGTATGTAAGCAGTAATATTTATATAACAATCACCCTATAATATTATTATATTATAGAGTAATATTTCATGAGAATGGCCAACTTTGAGAAAAAGCATGAACAAAATATAAACTGCCAGCTTATATTTCCAAGGTGTAAGAAAAATGCACCAAATGTTTTCATCCTTAATTTGTCCCTGCACTATGAAGTATGGGTGTTAATGTTGCAGTTTTATAACTGCAGTGTAAGCACGCCTCTAGCAAGATACAGTGGACCCCCGAGTTTCGTAAAAACTTCACTCCTGAAGTCTGCTCAAGTGCCATTACCGAACGAATTTACTCCCTTAAGGAAAAATTTCACGTAGGTTAGTCTATTTCAGACCCCCAAAAATACACTTCCACAAGAACTTACAAAATTATACTTACATAATTGCACGATTTCCGGGGTATTCGTTAACCGAGGGTCCACTGTAGTGATGGAGGGAACGATGATAAAAGTTATTCTTTTTCAGGCCACCCTGAATTGGTGGGAAATGTCTGATGTGTTAAAAAAAAATATTTATGGCTTACTGATGGGTAGTTAAAAAAACTGCACCACCAGCCTGACCTCAGGTCCGGCTAACAACAAAATGACATTTCTTTACAAAGTGCTTGAAATTCTTTTTATAGACTCCATAATGATATTCTTATTAAGAATATATTTTGTTTAGGTCTCTGTGCTACATGCTGCTTTTTTTGTGTGATAAAAGATGTCATAAAACAAATACTAGTGTGACATGTAGACTGATGATACAGTACATAGGTCCTTTTGGATTCATTACCTACAGCACAGAATAAGTCAGAAATTTATATCAAGATGCAGAAAATTGACTTTCAGTACATGGTCACTAGTGCATTTTTCAAACAACTGCTTGTCTGCAATGAAATTTAAATTGATGTTTATGCTCATTGACATAAATCTCAAAGTGACTGAAGTTTTCTTTCGTAGGTTTGAGAAAGGATGGGTTTAATTTTAATAAACATTAACTTAGGTATGTGTTTGTTTTCTTAGCTTAGTAAAGATACTTAATATGACTTACCGATGTGTTGATAATACTTTCTGGTAAAGTGTGTTTCCATTAGGATCACGGATTGTCACAATGAATTGATTGGCTATCACTGTCTGGTATTCATAGATACCGGGCACCATTTGGTAGCGACAGAATTCTCCACGAAACCCACGACCAATTGTTCCCGACCCAATACCACCCAAAGGTACTCCTAAAAATTAATTGTACACAATTAGACACTATGTATAAAGAGTCTTAAATTTAAAAGAGAATGTTTGATAAATATATGGACCTCAATGGAAATATGTCCCTTTGACTTATTTTTGGGCTATCCTATGTAATTTACACATGTTACTATGTATGAAAATTGCACCTATGTGTACCTGTACCTAAATAAACTTACATACTGTACATTGTATATTTTTTCTTACCACACTTGCCACATACCATCAAGGTAGGGTGTATAACCATACGTGTTGTAGCGAATTGCTTTAGGAAGCAGTTCTCAAATACTAAAATTGATGCTACCTACAAGCAAATATAATTATACCTTGATGTACATTTAATTACAGTACTAAAGTTCTAAGTTTCTGCATTGTATATGCAGTACAACCTCTCCTCACTTAATGACGGAGTTCCGTTCCTATGACCACATCACTAAACGAATTCGTCGCTAAGCCAGGAGCATAGTATAATGGTAGTGGGTTTGTGTCAACCATCTTTGATATTGTTTTAAAGTCAACTTTGCCCCATTTATAACATTTTTAGTATATTTTTTAAATGTTTATACAGTAGTGTACTGTTTAATGTAATAAATAGAATAGATGAAATCAACTCTACTATATGAGGATATTGTGATTATGCAGTGTTGTTTTGACTAATTGAAACTCTCAATATAGCTTATCAAAATAATTTCATTTATTGTACTTTTTGTAAATAAGAAAACATAGAAAATGAAATAAGGCACTCAAAATGACTATTTTTTAGTACATAACTCTACACACGTTACATAAAGAATGTCTCTTGTGTTCCACTGGGCAGGAGAGAGAATATGAGGAAATTTTACTGAGCAACTAAAAGGATTCCAGCTCTATATTCACTATTCAAAATTTTAAATTTATTTAACAAACAAAAAGTCTGATATACTATCTTGCAATAACTATTGGGAAGATCAGGTTATATCTAAATAATATCTTGCTCAGTACAGTAGGACCCCTGTATCTGCGGGGATACATTCCAAGGACCTGCAGTGGATACCAAAACCGTGGATAGTAGCAAATACTATACTATATATAAGTCCTATACATACCTATTATAAAGTCTAATTGATAAATTATGCACAATAAGTGGAGAATTATCACTTTCTTTTGGGTGACCATGGCTCGGTGGGAGACAGCCATTGTGGTAAAAAAAAAATCAGGTTACTAAACAGCTTTCCTACATCCAATACACTTGTCACATTTAAAAGAGGAATGTAGAGTGCTATACTATATAACCTAAAAATAATTAATGAGTGTACAGTGGAACCTTGGTTTTCGTGATTAATTCATTCCAGAAAGTCTGACGAAAGCCGAATTGTACGAAAATTGAAGCAATATTTCCCATAAGAAATAATGTAAATCCAATTAATCTATTCCAGACTCCCAAAAATATTAACAAAAAATATATTTTATAGAGAATAACTATAGTTTTACATACAGAAAACAATGAGAAATAAATATAAATGACTAATGAAATGGATAAATGAACATTTAACATCACTTTTACCTTTATTGAAGACTCTTGTTTGCGTATGGAAGACGGCGAGGAGGAGAGAGGGAGGAGAGGTTATTGTTTGGAAGAGGAATCCCCTTCCATAAGGACTTCAGGTATCAAGGCCCTATGTGGGGTTACTTCCCTTCTTTGTCTTTTATTGGCACTAAGACCAGCTTGAGAGTCACTGCACTCGTTCCAGGCATTTTCTTTACGAGATCTGCATGCAACTGCCTAGCCTTTTCACAAATTATCGACTCCAAAACATTATCTCCCGCTAATTGTTTTCCGTTGATCCATACCAACAACAACTTATCAACATCTTCAACTGTTTGCGATCTCTGTTTTGTTAGCACATTTACCCCTTTAGCAACATCAGCTTCCTTGATTTCTTTTTTCTTTGCCAGAATGGAACTGATTGTTGATGCAGATTTCCCGTACATCCTGGCGAGATTGGCCACCCGTACGCCACTTTCGTACTTAGCTACAACTTCTTTTTTTAATTATATCGTGTTTCTCGCCTTCTTTATCAAAGGGCTGGCACTCGGAACTTTTTCTGGCCCCATGGTGGCTTATTTAGCAGTCGCACTCAATAAACAAGCACAATAAACAATGGATTATTACGAAATGTTTCAGCTGAACGCGTGGGGTGATGCTCACTCAACGATAAACAAAGGCAGACTGAGTCACTCAGCGCTTGAGTGGCTGCGTGACACAGGCGGGCAGGCAAACACGTTCGGTACGGACCACTGTCAACTCTACGAAAACCAAGGTGATGTACGAAAACTGGGACAAAATTTTGACGGAAAAAGTAGTCAAAAACCGAATCCTATGAAAACTGGGGAGTACGAAAACCGAGGTTCCCGTGTATTTGCCTCTAACAAATTATTATACTTATGGGAAGGTGCTAAACCCATAAGGAAGAGTGGCTGAAATTCCGTGAATCAGGAGCTTATCACCAGCATCAACATATCTCTTGATGTACAATACACAAATAACTCCCACACAGGAGAATGACTCATGATGACGTTTCGGTCCAACTTGGACTATTAACTAATTAGTTGATGGTCTAAGTTAAATCAAATCATCATCATAAGTTTCATTTTCCTATGTATGGATTATTTATGTATTGTTCTAGTCACAGTATTATGCCTTTTTGTTCTTCATCTCTTGATGGGTTCCACAATATGACTTATACTCAAAATACATAAAACTTGCAAATTTAGTTCTCAACTCACCATACATTTGTTTACCGTGCATCATTGTTATGCAGTCAATCCACGGTCTGCGACCTCTTGCTCTCGTGTATAAGTACCACACTAGATACCTGAAGATACACAAAACATTCAGTATCAACCCTACAATGATTCTGTACATAAAATTTTGATAAATTAGACAGGTAGACTCCAGGTAGAGAACCGACAAGTTGATAAATTGTCTAATTTATCAACAATTTATCAAGTTGATAAATTGTCTAATTTATCAACTTGTCAATAAAATTTTGAATTATGTACTGTATAACTTCCTGATCACACAGACGCTGTAGGGACCCAATGAGTTATTAGTTCCCTGGAAGAAGAAAATTCAGAATAAAGAAAATTTGGGAAAAAAGCTCAAAATATACAGCCAGGCATAAAGGTAATTAATGCACACATTGAAAGACAAGACGAGGCAAAATTTTTTGGGTATTCACCTTGACAGCAAACATTATATGCATAGTGGGCTCCACAAACAGCAAATAATTTCATACAACACCCCCACTATTTAAAGATTCGAACTAATTGAATATACAAAGCATCCATATACAGCCTCTCCTCACTTAGCGACGTACTCATTTACTAACGACTCAGACTTACGATGGGCTCTCTGACCAGTATGCATACCTAAATAATGTATATTAGAGCTGATTTCCTCTATTCTGTTTATTACAATATACGGTACACTACTGCATAAACATTTAAAAATGTACTAAAAATGTTGTAAATGGTGCAAAGGTGACATTAAAACAATATCAAAGATGGTTGACACACACCCACTACCATTATAGTATGCTTCTTGCTTAGTGACGAATTCATTTACCGACGTGGTCTTAGGAACGGAACTCTGTCGTTAAGAGAGGAGAGGGTGTATACTATTGTGCATACTACATCTACAGAGCACTCAATACTATTATTTACTCAGTTTTAGAACTCTTTATGGAGAGCTTGATTAAAAAAATAGCAGTAGTTCCTATTCCTTGGGTCAAGGGTGCTTAACCAGTATCAAGGCATCCCCTTGGATGGATGATTTAATAAAGCATAACGAAAACATGGGGAAGTGCTAAATTCACAGGGGAATCAAATAATGGGGTTATGCGAACCAAATAATGGGGGAATGGGACTTGATCTCTCTGAACAATTTGCCATTTTTCTATAAATAATAAAATCCTCATGATTTTCTTCTTCAGCTGTTGTGTTGCGAGCTATCCAAATGGAAAGAAAAACCAAGATATTGACACCTTTCGAAATGATACTAGCACCTAATAGGACTGGTGGTACTGGGGATGATTTTGACAGTCTGGCAAAGGGGGTATGGGGGCATAATATTATTACAATCAAAACTAAGCACTAAACCCATAAGGGTCATACAGTTGTAATTGTTAGTCTGTCTAATTCTTAGTAAAAGTGTTAAAAGTAAGTAAAAGTATAAGTAAAAGAAAGTACAGTGGTACCTCGAGTTACGATATTTTTTCGTTCGAGAATGCTGTTCAAGTGCCATTACCAAACGAATTTATCCCCATAAGGAATAATGTAAAATAGACTAGTCCTTTTACTTACACCCCCAAAAATATACTTACAAAAGCATTTAAAAAAATAAACTTACATAAAAGGGCGATTTTGGGGACCATCGTAACTCGAGGTACCACTGTATAAGTAAAAGAAAGTACTATATGTTAAAGAAAGTACTATAAGTAAAAGAAAGTACTATAAGTAAAAGAAAGTATTATAAGTAAAAGTATTATAAGTAAAAGAAAGTACTATAAGTAAAAGAAAGTACTATAAGTAAAAGAAAGTACTATAAGTAAAAGAAAGTATAAGTAAAAGAATGTATAAGTAAAAGTAAAGTAAAAGTAAAAGAAAGTAAAACTAAAAAAAAGTAAAAGTAAAAGAAAGTATACGTAAAAGTAAAATAAAATATAAGTGAAAGAAAGTATAAGTAAAAGTATGTACAAGTAAAAGTATAGTAAAAAAATATAAAAGAAAGTCAAGTTAAAGTAATTATAAGTTAAAGTGAGCATAAGTAAAAGTAAGTTTAAGTAAAAGTATTATAAGTAAAAGTAAAGTAGTCTTCAAGCATCAATTTTAATTTTCCCGAAAAACATTGGGTACTTGTGACTTTCTTTTCTGCCTACCAACTTTTTTTTTTAATTACATTAAAACAACCCTATTTTGCACCGCGTAAGGAAAAAAAATTGTGTACTAGTAGCTATGGCGATGATGACTTGCCTCATGAAAAGCGGCATCAGTTGAGGCAGCTGGCCAATTCTTGGCCTGATCCTCTGGTCTCTCCTCTCTGGAAACTTATGGTCAAGGGGAACAACCCAGCCATGGCGTGGAAAACGTGAAGCATTATCCAGCTTCTTGGTGACAGCTTCATCCATGAAAACATCCTCTCTCAAGCCTGCCATCCTGCCACTGTCTGACTGACTGACGTTGTTGCTTGTTATTGAGAGTTGTTAAGGGCCCTACTTTCCTGGATTGCTAAGGTGCTAAGGTTCGATTACCTCGTGGAAGCAAACGTGGAGAGAAATAAGATAAGATTTTGTTCGGATTTTTAACCCTGGATGGTTAGCCACCCTGGATAACCCAAGAAAGGCAGTGCGTCATCGAGACCTGGAGTATACCTGGAGAGGGTTTCGGGGGTCAACGCCCCCGCAGCTCGGACTGACTCTTATTTCCAAATGGGGTCCTCAATCTTATTCCCCAGGATGCTAGCCACACCAGTCGACTAACACCCAGATACCTACTTGTTAGGTGAACAGGACAACATGTGTAAGGAAACGAATGTTTCCACCCATGTTGGGAATAGAACCGGACCCTCATCTTGTGAAGCTTTGCCAGCCAGGCTATGTGGTTGAAGAGAAACCTGACTTTAAAAAAGGAGACTATGCAAGCATGAGGTAAGCCAGCTGAGAGCCTCGGTCAGATGACTAAAAGCTCCAATGGTGGGTCATCATATGACTAAGAACATAAGAAAGGAGGAATACTGAAGCAAGCCTGTTGGCCCATACTAGGCAGGTCCTTCACATTCCATCCCACTAACAGAATATTTGTTCAACCTAATCTTCAATGCTACCAAGAAATAAGCTTTGATAATTCTATTTACTCATGTGCAATTCCCACTCAAATCCAACCCCTCTCACTCATGAATTTATCCAACCTAAATTTGAAACTACCCAAGGTCCTTGCTTCAATAACCCTACTAGGCAGACTGTTCCACTCATCAACTACCCTATTTCCAAACCAATACTTTCCTATATCCTTTCTAAATCTAAACTTATCTAATTTGAATCCATTATTGCGGGTTCTCTCTTGGAGAGATATCCTCAAGACCTTATTTATATCCCCTTTGTTAATACCCATTTTCCACTTGTATACCTCGATCATGTCTCCCCTCATTCTTCGTCTTACAAGTGAATGTGATTTTAGGGTCTTCAATCTTTCTTCATACGGAAGATTTCTAATGCTATGTATTAATTTAGTCATTCTACGCTGAATGTTTTCTAACGAATTAATATCCATTCTGTAATATGGAGACCAGAACTGAGCAGCGTAATCTAGGTGAGGCCTTACTAACGATGTATAAAGCTGTAATATAACTTCTGGACTTCTGTTGCTTACACTTCTTGATATAAATCCCAGTAATCTGTTTGCCTTATTACGTACGCTTAGGCATTGCTGTCCTGATTTAAGGTTGCTGCTTACCATAACCCCCAAGTCCTTTTCGCAATCTGTATGGCTAAGTTCTACGTTATTTAACTTATAAGTGCTTGGGTTATGGACACTCCCGAGCTTCAGAACCTTGCATTTATCTACATTGAACTGCATCTGCCACTTTTCTGACCAGGAATTGAGTTTGTCTAAATCCTCCTGAATTTCCCTGACATCTACGTTAGAATCAATTATCCTACTTATCTTCGTGTCATCGGCGAATTTGCTCATATCACTAGTAATTCCCTCATCAAGGTCATTGATATATATTATAAACAACAACGGGCCTAAAACTGATCCCTGTGGAACACCACTTGTTACAGATCCCCACACGGATTTAACCCGAGTCAGGAAGCACTTGTCCTGTTTCCTGACAAATCTTACCTAACCAGACACGAGGCAATTCCTAAGTGGAATGTAGTGGGGAAAGGGAGCTAGATGGAAAGACTGAATAAAATGATAGAATATGAAGCTGGAAAGTGCGGGAAGACAGATGAGAAATTCATACCCTGAAGCAGAAGCGCAGACAAGAACAGATTGAGCTTATGGTTCGTTCACCCAGAAGTGCAAGGAGGCAATAGCTAAAAGTGCAAGAATGTGGAAGAAATATAGAGACTAGCAAATTTAAGGTCAGTTTTCAGGGACATTAACAAGGAGGCATTCACGGCCCAACTTAGAGTATGCAGCGCCAGTATGGAACCCGCATCTGATAAAGCATGTAAAGAGGCTGGAAAAAGTGAAAAGGTTTGCCACACGACTAGTTCCAGAGCTGAAGGTTATAAGTTATGATGAGAGACTAGAGGAACAAAAAACTAACGGTACTAGAGGACAGAAGGATCAGGGATGACGTGGTTACAATGTACAAAATAATAAGAGAGGCGGGCCTCAGATACACGAGAGCACAGCTGGAAGATAAAAACACAAATCAGTCACATGGTTATCAGGAAATACTTCTTTAGTCTTACAGGGGTCAGGAAGTAGAACGACCTAAACATATTGAGGCCGGGTCACCATTTGGAGAAGACCCGGGCCGGACATACCGGCGAACCTACAACAACAACTAAACATATTGGCAGGATCCATATATTGCTTTAAGAACAGGTATGATAGGGCTCGGGCAGCTAGGACAGATTGAACCCAATAGCCAACGGAGACGCAGCGCCATGAGCAGACTCGATCCTCTAAATACAAATAGGAGAGTTCCTCATACTTCCACACTTAAGTCAACAACAACAGGCTTTCCAGTGGCCTAGAAGGCCGAATGACTTTGCTCGCAACATGACAAATGTCAATATTACAGACAACGGTCAAGGTGTCAGGGTCCTGGTGTGACCCCATAGCTCAATGGTCAGAGTCCAGGTGTGGCCCCATGGCTCAATGGTCAGAGTCCAGATGTGATCCCATAGCTCAATGGTCAGTGTCCAGGTGTGATCCCATAGCTCAATGGTCAGGGTCCGGGTGTGATCCCATAGCTCAATGGTCAGTGTCCAGGTGTGATCCCATAGCTCAATGGTCAGGGTCCTGGTGTGACCCCCATAGCTCAATGGTCAGGGTCCGGGTGTGATCCCATAGCTCAATGGTCAGGGACCAGGTATAATCCTATAGCTCAATGGCCAGGGTCCTGGTGTGACCCTATAGCTCAATGGTCAGGGTCCTGGTGTGATCCCATAGCTCAATGGTCAGGGTCCAGGTGTGATCCCATGGATCAATGGTCAGGTTCCAGGTGTGATCCCATGGCTCAGTGATCAGGGTCCAGGTGTGATCCAATGGCTCAATGGTCAGGGTCCAGGTGTGATCCCATGGCTCAATGGTCAGGGTCCTGGTGTGATCGTTGTGGTGGCTCTGTTGTCTGGTGGCTAGAGCTCTCGCTTCACACACGGAGGGCCCGGGTTCGATTCCCGGCGGGTGGAAACATTTCGACGTGTTTCCTTACACCTGTTGTCATGTTCACCTAGCAGAAAATAGGTACCTGGGTTGTTAGTCGACTGGTGTTGGTCGCATCCTGGGGGACAAGATTAAGGACCCCAATGGAAATAAGACAGACAGACTTTCTTGGGTTATCCTGAGTGGCTAACCTTCCGGGGTTAAAAATCCGAAGAAATCTTATCTTATCTTATCCCATAGCTCAATGGTCAGGGTCTAGGTGTGATCCCATGGCTCAATGGTCAGGGTGCAGGTGTGATCCCATAGCTCAATGGTCAGGGTCCAGGTGTGTAAGTAAGTAAGTTTATTCAGGTATACACAAATACAGTTACATAGATTATCATACATAGCAGCATATGTGTAGAAAACCCAGGATAACCCATGGCTCAATGGTCAGGGTCCAGGTGTGATCCCTGTATCTAAATAAACTGACGTACTAACTTACCTGTACCTAAATAGCCTTACTAACTTGCCTGTACCTAAATAGACTGACTGACTAACTTACCTGTACCAAAATAGACTTACTAACTTACCTGTACCTAAATAGACTTACTAAATTACCTGTACCTAAATAGACTTACTAACTCACCTGTACCTAAATAAACTGACTTACTAACTTACCTGTACCTAAATAGACTTACTAACTTACCTGTACCTAAATAGACTTACTAACTTACCTGTACCTAAATAAACTGACTTACTAACTTATCTGTACCTAAATACTTACTAACTGACCTATGCCTAAATCAACTGACTTACGGCTCAAGCTGTAATGGCCCTTAACAACAACAACAACAACAACTTCATGTTGTCGTCGGCGTCCTCTGAAGGGGACGACGGAATATTTTTAAAGAGGGGAAATCGTTAGTTTTTTTATCTTCTATTTTAGGAAGTCTGATCAGGAAAAATTAATATAGACATGACTGTGAGATAAAAGAACTTTAATTAATTATGGAAATGTAGGATTTATCATTTTCAGGTTGGTCTGGTAAATATGTTACCATTTACCTTACTTTTATGTACCCCTCAGCGCTGTATGACCCTTGTGGGTTTAGCTCTTAGTTATAATAATAATGTTATGTATCCCTCTAGGGGTTCTTGATCCAGGGAACCAGACCTATTCTTCCCCTCCTTGGATCGAGCTTAATTTTTTCCCTTCCCCATTATTGTCTAAAATGTTTTTATAAGATAATTTATAAACAGATAAGTGCATTTATTATTAAACAGAACATCACCCTCTTGACTAGGAAACAGTACTAATAGAAATAAGTCACTTTGACCTTTTTTTGGGTTATCCTAGGAAATTTACACTATGTATGATAATTGTACTTGTGTGTACCTGTGCCTAAATAAGCTTACTTACTTAAGATGCTAGACTCTTTATTCGGCTCTAAAAAAATAAATATCCAATGGATCTATCACAGAAAAGCATTTGACACTAATGCACAACTTGCTGATGAAACTAGAGCATTATGGTATCCGATGTCATGCTCACACATTTATAGTTCTACCTCGCTTACAGATGTCAACATGTGACACACAATGATACTACATTGAAGGGCCAGGCATGCCTGATCAACCAGTCCACTGGCCCACGTATCCATAACAGCCTTGTTGATCTGACACTTGGTGCAGATATTTGTTCACTTTCTATCTTGAAGACCTCAACACTTGTCCCAGCATGCTTAACACGAATGGTCAACATAGGGGTGCCTCATGGTAGCACCCTTGGCCCACTGTTATTCCTCATTTATATCAATGACCTAACAAATGTCTTCCAGGAACTTAAACCAGTCTTGTTAGCAGATTACACAACATTTGTCATAGCTAGTCTAGATCCTGTTGCCCTCAACAGCACAGTCAATGTGGAGCTCATAAAAGATTTCTACCTGATGGCAACTAACAAACTTAATCTCATTATTGACAAGACTTTCTATATATTGTTTGTGAATAAAGCTAAAATTACCCATTTCAACATAAAAATAAATAATTCATACATAGAGTGAGAAGGTGAGGGAAGATTCTTAGGTATATATCTTGACTGCAACCTAAAATTCAGCACTTGCATCCAACCGTGTAAGAAAATTTCCCAAACTGTGGGTATTCTATCAAAGATATACTTCTATGATCCACAAACAACATAACTCACTCTGTATTACTTAATAATCTATCCTTACATCACTTGTGGTATTTGTGTTTAGGGGATCTACTACAGCAAATCACCTACAACCCTTTATTAGTTCAGTCCAACACCCCAACTTTTCTGGGAGAGCTGCAACAGAACACACAGATACAATACAAGAAATAAATATTTCTGATGTACCACATGTTCATCTTAACCTATACAGGCACTCTGTACAAATAAAGAGCTCTAAAATTTGGAACTCCCTTCAGGAAGATGCAAAAGTTTCCCTTCAGCCACCTGCTTCAAAAAATATGTTAACAAGCATCTTCTGAGTTTGACTTAAAGCCTGCTTACATAAACTATGTTAAGGCCTGATGTATCAATGGCAGCTCTGTTGTTGTAACCAGATATAAACATGTAAATAATTCATTAAAACTGTAACTTATTCAGCTATCAAAACTTTGCAGCCCAGTCCCTGGACCCATTATGTACCTCTGTAATATTTTGACTACTGCCTAGAGGATTTTGCAACCATAGCATTCTAGTGAGCTAACCAAATTGTACAATTGTCCAATAATTGTAAGTAAATTTTAATGCAGCCTGAAATGCTCTACATAACAAGGGGCTTTCTATAAAGTACTGTAGTTTATATGTTCATATCAATTATATATTGTTCTATACTTTACAGAAATAAAGTTGTTTGTTTGCTATATGATCACTATGTGTTTATTGCTTTCCTCCTGATTGGAATAAATGAGATAAGCCTCATATATAATTTGAAATCTTTAAAGTGGTTTTATAAAGTAAATTATACAGAATTTAATGTATGATAAATGAATAAAATCAAACAGTGTGACTTATTTCCACTGGGGTCATTTTTAGATCCTTTCCCAGGATGCAACCCATGACAGTGTACTAATTCCCAGGTATCTATTTACCGCTAGGTAACGGGCTGCAAGTGTTAGGAGGAGACTTGCTCACACATCTTGCTTCATCCAAGATTAGACCTGGGGTTCTTGAATGTGAGCCGAGCATGCTACCACTGTGCAACAAGGTATACTAATATTTGTTCAAAATAAAAAAAATCAAATTCAAAATATATATTTCTACAAGTGTGTAGAAGGAATCACTCAAAAACAGTCAGCAGCCTGTGTACATGAAAGAAGAATATTAATCTGCCTATTATAATTACAATTTTATGGGTACTGTATAGGAGGGCCCTGCTTTACAGTGCTTTGCTTTAGGGCGTTTCGCTAATGCAGCGGTTTTCAATTATACCCATTCTTCACTTACTAAAACTTCCTGCAATGAATATATTCACCACTCACTATAAGCTAAGGATGAAAATATTTTAAGGTAAGTAATGTGTGTACTATGTATGCATTTTTTTAGACCTAGCTCTATTTCTCACTTAATACGTATATGATAGTTTAAACATGTTATCAGGTTTTTATATGCATTTGAAAGTGGAAAAAGGCTGTTTCACTTTACAGCACTAACCCAGAACCTAACTTGCTGCATAAGCAAGGCCCTCCTGTACTTAATATTGCTTGTAATTACATACTGTATTATGTCTTTCAACAGACCAGACAAGATGGACGATGGAGGATGTACAGTAGACATTAACTCTGAACTGTTGGATTTATCTAAAATTTAACCAGCTTACAGCCTCTGCTTCACTTGCTGGTAAAACACAAATTTTTTCTCATATAGGCTTGCACTTTTTATTGCAAGAAGCTGTTGGAGTGTAAGCAAAGTAACATTTATGAAGGGATTCAGGGAAACCGGCAGGCTGGACTTGAGTCCTGGAGATGGGAAGTACAGTGCCTGCACTCTGAAGGAGGGGTGTTAATGTTACAGTTTTATAACTGTAGTGTAAGCATTCCTCTGGCAAGACAGTGATGGAGTGAATGATGATGAAAGTTTTTCTTTTTCGGGCCACCCTGCCTTGGTGGGAAACGGCTGATGTGTTAATAAAAAAATAAAGCTGTTAATATTCGAAAAATATTTCTTTTGGTATTAGAGTACAGTGGACCCCCGAGTTACGAACACCCCGGAAATCGTACAATTATGTAAGTATAATATTGTAAGTGCTTTTGTAAGTGTATTTTTGGGAGTCTGAAATGGACTAACCTACTTTACATTATTTCTTAAGGGAGTAAATTTGTTCGGTAATGGCACTTGAGCAGGCTTCTGGAATGAATTTTGTTCGTTACTTGGGGGTCCACTGTATAGTGGTCTAAATAGAATTTGATTTAACTATAATATATGTATGGGAAGTTTTGTGCCTGCACTCTAAAAGAGGGTTGGAGATATGTTGCAGTTTCTTAACTGTAGTATCGGCACACCTCTCACAAGACAGCGATAGTGAGTGATGATGGTGTTTCTTCTTTTTCAGGTCACCCTACCTTGGTGGGAAATGGCCGATGTGTTAAAAAAAAAATGTGTACACATGTAGATACTGAATAGTTTGGTTTTGTTTAAAATATTTAGACAGGAATTTTGCAAGTTATGAATTATACCTGCTGTTATGCTTATTTTAATATACTGCATATCATTTCATTCATGTGTATTATTAACTTTTATCATTTTAGGTTGGAAGTGAAGATGGCTGGGTATGGCGGTCCTATAGGTGAACGATGTCGCTTCTGTGGCCTTGATCTTCCTGCTGATGCAGTAACTGTTATGACACATATCAGTACTCACTGGAGGCAGTTCAATTTGGAGTCCTTATCCTTGAGTCCTTGTGCGTTTGAGCCGCAGTTAGACATTCGAGTTGGTAACACTCCCCTGAACCCTGAAGATTTAGAGGTCTCATCTCACATGGAGCAGGGTTTTCAGTATTCATACTCTCCACAGACAGAACCCTCTAATTTAACCATAAATGGTGCAAGATGTTCTCCTTTAAACTTAACAGGACGTCCCAAATCATCCTCTCCATTATCGTCCCCTCTACCTCATGCACCATCTATTCCTCCTCCTCCCCCTCCTGTTCCAAATCATCAGGCATCGCTTGGTGGCCCACTTGTACTGCCTCCTTCACATCCTCATCATCCTCATTCATTTTCTATTGGGATGTTGGGTACTCCTCAGGGAACACATCAAGTTCCCCCACTGCACCTCACTCAGACCCTGGATATGGATATAAATGTAGAGTCACACGATGAACAGAACGGTGCAATGAAGCGGAAGAGACGAATTGACCGCTTCGTGGAGATGAGATGCCATATCTGTGGCCGGACATTTTTCACCAAATCATCTTTTGATGAGCACATGGACAGTCATATCAAAGATAATAATGTTTATATCATGAATGATCAGATGGATGGAGGAAATATAGTGTCAAATGTCATGTCTTGTTCCATGCCAGACAAGCCATATAAGTGTGCAGTGTGTGATAGAGAGTTTGCTTATAAAGAAGAACTTCTCGAACATAATGAAAGTCATGAAGCAGCTAAACCATACAAATGTGATATATGTGGTGCTGGTCTCTCTCACATCAGTGCCCTCCGACGACACAGACTTGCTCATAGTGGATACAAACCCCACAGGTGTGAAATATGTAGCCGAAGCTTTTTCCAGAAATGCGATCTGCAGCGGCACTATACAACTCATGGCAAGTCAAAGCAATATGAATGTGGCGTATGCAAAAAGAAATATTCTTCCCTTCACTTTCTTGAAAACCACAAGTGCAAAGCTCCAGAGGAACCTAAACCTTTTAAGTGTAATATCTGTGGTGAAGGTTGTGCCAACAACATGGCATGGAGTTATCACATGTGGAAGCATACCAAAAACCCCATTTTTGTTCCTTTCCAGGAAAAATTTAATGTACACACAGGACAGGCAGAAAGTAATTAAATAGTTTCATAAGTTTTTTGGAATTAATAATGTCCATTTTCCAGAAATTTAATTGAGCAATTTTTCAGTCACTGAATTAAACTTCTGTCATTTTCAGCAGTAAACTGTATTCTAAAAGTTCAAAATTTGATTTCATACACTCAACAGCTTTATTGGCTCAATGGTACCTCGTAACTTTGTCCTGTATGAAATATAAAATTCTATCTATTTTCATTTTATATTCTTAAGAATTTTTAAAATTTTATTTACAAATGTTTTTGCAAGACATTTAAATATATCTGACTATTTACTGACACTTAAAGAATAACATAGTGTTTAAAATCAGAATATCTACAGTAGTAAAAATAAAAAAACTTGAAGAGAAAGATCATTATGAAGAATAGATACAAAAAAAAAAAAATAACAATCATTATAAATCTACCGGGCTTTTGTAACAAAAATAACCATAAAAAAAATCTTTGTAGATTTTTATAAAACTCTTCAAGATAGCTCACTCACATATCCTCTATTGCAATAGTATATACGTACACTTATACTCCTTTAGGGTTTGTGATCGAAGTGTGTACTAGTTCTTTTGTTATTCCCTAAGTCTTATCTTTTGACTTCAAATATATGCTCACTCCTTGATCATTTTCATTCACAATGATGGTACATCTGTGTACACATGGTTCTGTATCTTTTAAGGGAGTAAGATATGCTGCTATCTTTCCTGATCATATGAATCAATTCAAGCTGTTGCAAGCAGCTTCTGCTGTGCACTCTAGCACTACACTCTTAGATTTACTCCATACCTCTTCAATCTCTTCCTCTCCACCTAGCCTTTTATATCTCCCAGTAGCTATCTTCCCTTGAATTTGTTCACTTTCATTTCTCTCTTATCCACCAACTCCATCTGCCTTTTACTGTAGCTACCATTAAATAATGACCTGACATACAGTCATTCCTGTAAACATGCACATCCAGAGGCTTACCCATCATACTTTTATCCACCAATAGAGTCTAGTGAACTGCTGCCTTGGTGCACTACATCATATCTCATAAACTTATCTTTTTCTTTAAAAAGAAATGCCTATTACCAAATCTCTTTTTATACATAATTCAGTTAGAGGACCCCATTATCATTTATCCCTGGCCCTCCAAACTGAAGTATTGTGGCAAAAAGTTGGAGAAACTCTCTCTCCTGCTATAGCATTTATGTCACCCACAACAATTATATTCTCACTTGCCTCAAAACTTCCCAAACATTCACTTAATACCTCCCATAATTTTTCTCTCTCATGTAAATAGAGAAAGAGGTACTATGTTCACTTGTTTCACTTATTGTGTCACTTAAAATAAGCCCCAGAAAATTACATGATGGATGTACAGTGGTCCCTCGGTTTTCGTGCATCTCCAAACTCGAACATTTATGTAAGTGTATTTTCGTAAGTGCTGTTGCAAGTGTATTTTTGGGGGTCTGAAATAGACTAACCTACATGACATTATTTCTTAAGGAAGTAAATTCGTTCGGTAATGGCACTTGAGCAGCATTCTGGAACAAATTTTCGGCGAAAACCGAGGGACCACTTTATATGGCAAACAGTTGCCCATGTTACCATAGAAAAGAGCATTGTGATATGGAGTTGAGGGTTGAATGTGATAGTAGGTAAGATTGAAATCAGTCATGTTGAGAGCTCAGTCTTTCAGCTTTATAATATAAACAGAACTGTATTGTAAAACACTTTTTGGCCTACATTTAGTGATGGCAGTTTTGAAAATTTTGCACTGAGCTAATACTGTATATAACCTTTCACATCAAGCGAACAATGCTAACTGCCTATCTCAATCTGGAATGTGATACAAGACGTGTACATGTTGTGCTTTTTTAGGCAAAGTCAGTCAGACAAGTTTAAATGAATTAAAAAATAATTTTGTTTTTTTCAAACATTTTCTTGTGCACTGATAGATAAACTTCTATAAATTAACACAGTGTAAATATTTTTGGTTTTGTACCAAAGATAACTTAGTAACCTATCTTAACCTTAGCTTAATCTTACCAACTTATTTTAGGTCAGCTTTAATTTGCCATAATTAGTATTCTTAACATCTGTGAAATATACCTTATTAATTATGTGATGTTTGGACTAATTTTTGCAAAGTTATACCTTTGATGAGTTCAAAGAGTTTTTCTACTCCCAAAGCCCAGCCATGGGCCCGGATTGTAATTAAATTTATACTCAGCTTGTCTGACAAAACGACTATGCTTTCAAAGCCAAGATCAATAGTTTTTCCTCTAAAGCACACCATACACATACATGCACTGCATAATATTCTCTCAACTTTTAGGGCTAGAGAAGATTAATTTTAAAATAACTATAAAGATATTTTTATTACAGTACGTATATAGAACAGTACTGTAGAGTACATATTGGTGATGTACAATCAAGTTTATTTAGTATTGGATTTAGTACCATATAGTGTTTAAAATGTTGGCAGATTGTGGAATATAACATCATTTCTTATTTGAAATCCTTCCAAATTTTGAAAATCAGAATGATCTCTGAAATTCAAAATTTTCCAAGTGTTGGACCATATATCGAAAAGTCATACTCTGATGTATGTACAACAAAAAAGTGATACCGTACAGTGTAACATCATTAGGTGAGATTTAACTGTATTAAGTCTACTGTACTGATGGTTAAATGCAATACTGTACTGTACTCATATCTGTGAGCTTTGTATTCATTAATTCTCTCTGTGAATTTTGTTTGCCCTTTATCTGCAGTCACAGTTTATTGTCTGCCTCTAGCCTATTATGGATTCTCATAGTTGCAACTTGCATGTTATGGTATTATCTGGCAAGTTGATTAAAGACCTATTTGGATTATGATTGGTCCAAAATTAAAACTATTATGCCTGGGTATAGAGGTGATGGTTCAGTCATCCCTTCTTTGTAAATTCGTCATCCATGAGCTCACTGAATGCATCCCTTACTCATGCTGAGTACAGAATAGTACTGACTATCTACAGCCTGCTAGGAATTGTATAATATGTTAACTGGTTGTAGAGTTTTGTATGCAGGTTATATTATTGCTAGATCCTGTATAATGTGAATTAGAGTACTGTATATACTTAATACAATACTGTATAGTGGATGTATTAATAGTCAGGTCTAGTATAACGAGTGTTGTATTAGCTAGGTTTAGTATAGCGAAAAACTGTAGGTTAGGAAAAGTGCAGTGTTTTATGTTTCCAGCTCAATGGTATGTCTGTGTGCACTATTGACTAGAAGCCAATACCAGTATTGAAAAATCGCAAACAAATGATACGTGATACATAACAACCACAGGGGGAATGATAGCTCTAGGCCTTTTGATGATGTGCTGATTGCAACACAAAAGGCCTAGAGCTATCATTCATCTCCCCCCAGTGATTGTTTTGCACAAGTGCTGATGCATAATTGGTTCTTATTTCTGCTTAAGATGCTTTGACTGCTAGTATTGTTAGCATGGTTGCAGAATTAATTGTATGCAGCAATATGGTTGCAATGTAAATACTGTACTGTATGACTGGTATATTTTTTATTTAATACGTACTTGATTGTTAAAGTATGAAATATATTATTTATATTTTGTTGCACATTGTGTGGTGTGTACTTCAGCATGTGGAAATTGAGATTCCTTGAGTTGATGAGCGTTGCATAATATACCCGAGGTAAAATTCCTACTTAAGAGAACAAAAAGTCACAATACCGTGACTGGAACAATACACAAATAACCCACACATAGGAGAGAGAAGCTCATGATGATGTTTCGGTCCGACTTGGACCAGTTACAAGTCACACATCACCAAGTGAATGGTCCAAATTGGACCGAAATGGTGTCGTCAGCTTCTCTCTCCTGTGTGTGGATTATTTGTGTATTATTCCTACTTTGATGCTACAGTGGTACCTCGGTTAACGATGGTCCCCAAACTCGCCCTTTTATGTAAGTTTATTTTTTAAATGCTTTTGTAAGTGTGTTTTTGGGGGTCTAAAAGGACTAGTCTATTTTACATCATTCCTTATGGGGATAAATTCGTTTGGTAATGGCACTTGAACAGCATTCTGGAACGAAAAAATATTGTTAACCGAGGTACCACTGTATATGTTTTTCATAATGTACTGCTGAAGTTTTTAATTTTTTGTACATTCTCATATTGTACAATATGAGTTTGGAGATAGAATTACCTCTCATTTACTACTTTACTTTTGAATGAAGTGATATAATCAATATGATTGTGATCACAAAGAGTATTTTTCATATAGGTTTTATTAGTAAATACACACGAACCATTATATTATGATACAGTAGTTTTAATGAACTCCCAGGTTATAAAGACAAAAAACTAAGTTGATTTAATTCATACACATGATTTCTACTGAGGGCATAAGTGTGAGGTCGAAATTTACAGAACTGTACTTCACTTAAGTTCCTTCTGTTTTATTTCTTTCCATGTAGGTTCATTTGCACTATTGACCAGAGCTGGATTAACATTTTGTAGGCCCCTGGGCTGCAGGTACTGTGAGGCCCCAAGTGATATATTTTCAAAAGGAAAAAAAGTTAAAGAAACATTCAATGAACAGTCAACAGATCATATACTACATGATGTAATAACATACTATAATTTAAAATTTACAGCAGTAACTGTGAACACTTTCCACTTAATCTCTGGAGGACCCTGGGCTGCCGCCCCTAAACCCCATGCCTTAATCCAGCCCTGCTACTGACCAATGTATACATTGAACTGTTTATTTGGATTAATAGCAGATGTTTATTCTTGATGCATATCTTAGCATCTCTTTACATTACTATTGGCAGGCAGCTATGAACATGATATAACAGAGATGTTAGAAATGGATGGCAGCCTGGGCATGGAGTTGAAGCTGCAAAAGTAGTTACAAACTAAATTGGCTTCTTCAAAATTACCAGCACAAATTTTCAATGGCATTATGTATTGAAAGTGTTGTTTTAATATAAATGCCACTGTCAGTCAGTCAAATTCAGCAATGAATACCAAGAATAATTTATTTTAATATTTTTAAAATTGTTTAATATTTTGCTAGTCTTCATAATTTATTTAAGGATATTTATGGAAGAAGTAAATGTTTTCAGATATTTGGGAGTTGATGTGTCAGCAGATGGGTTTATGAAGGATGAGGTTAACCATAGAATTGATGAAGGAAAAAAGGTGAGTGGTGCATTGAGGTATCTGTGGAGACAAAAAACGTTATCCATGGAGGCAAAGAAGGGAATGTACGAAAGTATAGTGGTACCAACACTCTTATATGGGTGTGAAGCATGGGTTGCAAATGCTGCAGCGAGGAGGAGGCTGGAGGCAGTGGAGATGTCCTGTCTAAGGGCAATGTGTGGTGTAAATATTATGCAGAAAATTCGGAATGTGGAAATTAGGAGAAGGTGTGGAGTTACTAAAAGTATTTGTCAGAGGGCTGAAGAGGGGTTGTTGAGGTGGTTTCGTCATTTAGAGAGAATGGATCAAAGTAGAATGACTTGGAGGCGTATAAATCTGTAGGGGAAGGAAGGCGGGGTAGGGGTCGTCCTAGAAAGGTTGGAGGGAAGGGGTAAAGGAGGTTTTGTGGGCGAGGGCTTGGACTTCCAGCAAGCATGTGTGAGCGTGTTAGATAGGAGTGAATGGAGACGAATGGTTTTGGGACATGACGATCTGTTGGAGTGTGAGCAGGGTAACATTGTGTGAAGGGATTCAGGAAACCAGTTAATTGATTTAGTTGGACTTGAGTCCTGGAAATGGGAAGTACAATGCCTGCACTTTAAAGGAGGGGTCTGAGATAGTGACAGCTGGGAGGGACTTTTCTCAGCTGTAGTATCTGAGCTCCTCTGCAAAGACAGTGATTATGTATGAGTGTGGTGAAAGTGTTGAATGATGATGAAAGTTTTTCTTTTTGGGGATTTTCTTTCTTTTGGGTCACCCTGCCTCGGTGGGAGACGGCCGACTTGTTGAAAAAAAAAAAAAATATATATATATATATATATATACAGTGGTACCTCGAGTTACGATGGTCCCCAAACTCGCCCTTTTATGTAAGTTTATTTTTTTAAATGCTTTTGTAGGTATATTTTTGGGGGTGTAAAAAGACTAGTCTATTTTACATTATTCCTTATGGGGATAAATTCGTTTGGTAATGGCACTTGAACAGCATTCTCGAACGAAAAAATATCGTAACTCGAGGTACCACTGTATATATATATATATATATATATAATTTTTATGCAAAACTTAAATTATAGCTACAAAATTTGTATAAAGGTTTTGGATAACAAAGTGAAAAATCTATTAAATTAGGCTTCTTGCATTACCCAGTTTTTCTAACAAATTCCTAGTCTACTTTCTGTACTGTGTTTACAATTCATAGATTATCATGTTGTGCTTTTATGTATATTTTAGCAAGGTTAGGTTGCTAACTAGTTTTAGTGCAGAATTAGAAAATGCATCCCATTTTAATTTTTGTGAATACTGGATATCTGCCAGTCCATATTATAAAAATCTGAAAAAATAGATTTTAAGAAAATTTGGCCTACATGTATTTTATAAAGCATGACATTATACTCTAATTATTTACTGTAACACTTAGTTTCATCATAATTAATGTATGTGCAACTGGGTAATGATAATTTCAGATAAAATTGGGGAACTTTATTTAATAGTATGTACAGTGGTCCCCCGAGTAACGAACACCCCGGAAATTGTACAATTATGTAAGTATAATATTGTAAGTGCTTGTGGAAGTGTATTTTTGGGGGCCTGAAATAGACTAACCTACATGACATTATTCCTTAAGGGAGTAAATTCGTTCGGTAATGGCACTTGAGCAGGCTTCTGGAATGAAGTTTTTTCATTACTCGGGGGTCCACTGTATATGTACTTCAAAAGTTACGTACAGTGGACCCCCGCCTAACGAGCAAAATTCATTCCAGAAGCCTGCTCAAGTGCCATTACCGAACGAATTTACTTCCTTAAGAAATAATGTCACGTAGGTTAGTCTATTTCAGACCCCCAAAAATACACTTCCACAAGCACTTACAATATTATACTTACATAATTGTACGATTTCCAGGGTGTTCGTTAGGCGGGGGTCCTCTGTATATTGTAATCTTAAGAAAATATTTCAACTTTATGTAGATTATGTTTCATTGAAATGTTTTCTGCTCTGTGTGGTATATGTGCCATATCTACTACTTTTGTCAGCAGTATTATGGGTTTTGCTAACTACAGTAGTACTATCTGCAGAATTGTGTAAGCTTGATTATTCACTTCTTTTGAATATATTTAGTTATTGCTAAATTTACATGTATATGAAGTGCATAATTCAAGCTCTTTCAGTTTTACATGCAGTTATGCTTTGTAAGAAAGACTTATTTCAATTACAATAATAATAATAACTTTATTCCTACAAATACATGTATACAGTACAATGTATACAGGCCTAGCTGACATCAGTGACACTGAAAACTTCCTTGAAGATACAGTGCCTTTCTGGAAGATACAGTACCTTCCTTGAAGATACAGTGCCTTTCTGGAAGATACAGTACCCTCCTTGAAGATACAGTGCCTTTCTGGAAGATACTGTACCTTCCTTGAAGATACAGTACCAACCTACTATCTGGATATAGTAAGTATACATATTTTATTACATTGTGTGGCCACCCAGATCTATATGACATTTGACAAGGTTAAACCAAGAACTATATTTGTTTGCCTAACATGCCCATCATACAGGATGATTTTCAGATATGTCAGTAAAATAATGTATCAATTTCTATAAATTTTTTAAGTGATCTCAGTTTTAGGTTGTGAAGTTAGTTTTATTAAAGTTGGATTAATCTTTGGTGGGGAAGCAAGTAACATACATTTTAAGTTGAGAGCTGGTCTGTTTGATTATTCATCTATAACAGACTCAAGTTTTTCTTCTTATTTTTAGTACACGTTATATATTGAATGGTGTTTGTGACTTCTGCAGAGCGGTGGTTGAAATGATAACGTCTTCGGAGGTCTCTTACTTTATTTGTCATAAAGGGTGAGTCACAGGCTGCGTGTCTGTGGGCCATGGCCCGGCAGGGCCACGCCCGTGAGAGAGAGAGGAGTAGGCCTTGTTGTCTGAGTGAAGTCTGGGCGCCAAGTCAGAGTGGGCCAGGGCGGGTCTGGTTGACGTGGGTACGCCTACCAGGCTTGCCCTCTGACGGAAACTATGAGAACTAGCATGGCACGAAATATGAACTCAGCTGGCAGACAGCAAGGCTGTCTACAGTTATTTATACAGAAGGGGTTACTAGCCCCTTGCTCCCGGCATTTTAGTTGCCTCTGATGACACGCATGACTTATGGAGGAAAGATTCTTATTCACTTTCCCATGGAGATGAAAGGAAACAGATGATGTATATTGATGAAAGTGTTTCTTCTTTTTCGGGTCACTCTGCCTCGGTGGGAAACAGCCGATGTGTTAATGAAAAATAATAATAATAAAAAAAAAAGCTCAAAAATATCCCACATCTGGTCAGATTATGACTTGAATCTGACAGTTTTCTGATGCTGTCGAAAGTTTATGTGGAGTTATCAGTATCTTGAGAACTAATCCATCAGTTGTGAATGATCTTTTTGTGGACAACAAAATTATACTATTAAAAGCCTTAAGGAAAGGTGATGCTGGTGAAGGGTTCCTGGTCCAAGGAAGTGGAGCTACCTTCCTTGGATCAAACTTGAATTTCCCAGGAGCTGTATGACCCCTATGAATATACAGTGGACCCCCGGTGTTCGTCCTGCTCCAAACTCGCCCTTTTATGTAAGTGTATTTTTTTAAATGCTTTTGTAAGTGTATTTTTGGGGGTCTAAAAGGACTAGTCTACTTTACATTAGTATTCCTTATGGGAATAAATTTGTTTGGTAATGGCATTTGAACATCATTCTGGAACGAAAAAATCACGAAAACCGGGGGTCCACTGTATAATAATAAAATTATGATGCTTTAACTTTATTTCCATCTAAATCTTTGGAAGATTATTTCATTTATTACTTCTTTTGTATATTGTTAGGTCAGATCAAAATAGGATATACGTATACATGTATCTTAATTGTTGCTTAGTTTTTAATGTACCATACATATTACATTATCTTTTTTTGCTTCATGTAGAGGAAGTTTTTTTATCATTAAGTGTGCAGACACATCAATATTGTTACTTTAAAGGCTGAAAGTCACAGTGATAGTTTTGTAGATACGGAACTAACTGTGTAAGATAATTCTTCCCACTATCATGTGAATTTATGGCACATCTTAGCGATTTGCAATATAACTAATAAAATTTTGCCCTCGACACTAACTGAATCTTTATTTACCCTTTCTCAGTTAAGGAGAGGTAGTGTGTAGATTACCACTTTGTTTAAGCATCGGGTAGTCATCTTTTCCTGGGAAGGCAGCAGCCTCTGTGGATGCTATGAAATGAACTGCAGTGCTGTATGACCTTTATGAGTTTAGTACTTAAGTTTTGATTGTAATAACAATATGGAGTAGGTAGTAGGTTGGTAGACAGCAACCACCCAGGGAGGTACTACCATCCTGCCAGGTGACTGTGAAACAGAAACCTGAAACTGTTTTACATGATGGTAGGATTGCTGGTGTCTTTTTTCTGTCTCATAAACATGCAAGATTTCAGGTACGTCTTGCTACTTCTACTTACACTTAGGTCACGCTACGCAAACCTGTACACGTTTATGTATACACACTCATCTGAGTTTTCTTTGATTTTATCTTAATAGTTCTTGTTCTTATTGCTTTTCCTTTCATATCCATGGGGAAGTGGAATAAGAATCTTTCCTCTGTAAGCCATGCGTGTTGTAAAAGTCAACTAAAATGCCGGGAACAAAGGGCTAGTAACCCCTTTTCCTGTATAGCTTACTAAAAAGAAAAAGAAGAAAACCGTCAAAGTGGGATGTTTGAATGTGCGTGGATGTTGTGCGAATGATAAGAAAGAGATGATTGTAGATGTTATGAATGAAAAGAAGCTGGATGTCCTGGCTTTAAGTGAGTCAAAGCTGAAGGGGGTAGGAGAGTTTCAGTGGGGAGAAATAAATGGGATTAGGTCAGGGGTTTCAAATAGAGTTAGAGCTAAAGAAGGAGTGGCAATAATGTTGAATAATCAGTTATGGCAGGTAAAGAAGGAATATAAATGTATAAATTCAAGGATTATGTGGAGTAAAATAAAGGTTGGATGTGAAAAGTGGGTTATAGTAAGTGTTTATGCACCTGGAGAAGAGAGAAGTGTAGAGGAGAGAGATTTTGGGGAAAAGTTGAGTGAGTGTGTGGGAGTTTTGAACCAAGTGAGAGAGTAATTGTGGTTGGGATCTTAATGCTAAAGTGGGTAAAAATGTTGTGGAGGGAGTAGTAGGTAAATTTGGGGGCCAGGGTAAATGTAAATGGGAAACCATTAATTGAGCTATTTTAGAAAGGTTTGGTAATAAGTAATACATATTTTATGAAAAAGAGGATAAATAAATATACAAGGTATGATATAGCATGTAAGAAAAGTAGTTTGTTGGATTATGTATTGGTGGATAAAGGTTGATGGGTAGGCTTCAGGATGTACATGTTTATAGAACAACGGATATATCGATCATTATTTGGTTGTAGCTACAGTTAGAGTAAAAAGGGAGAGGGACAAAAAAAAAGGCAACACAAGTAAGAAGGTAAAAGTGTATAAACTAAGGGGGGAGGAAGTTAGGGTGAGATAAGCAACTATTGGAGAAAGGTGGGCTAGTGCAAGTATGAGTAGTGGGGGGGGGTTGAAGAGAGTTGGTAGTTTAAAATCAGTTTTGAATTGGGGCAAAAATTTGTGGCTATAGGAGGGTGGGTGCAGGAGGAAAAAAGGAGGAGTGGT